>JBCFXI010000195.1:0-246064 GCA_038496175.1 Ampulex compressa | reverse complement strand
GTATATGTATATCTGTGTGTGTGTGTACATGATAATATAACATGTACGATGAGATTATAGTATACACATATATTTATATATCGATTATGGCTCGAGAGTCCGTTGAGATACAGGAAGTCGTATATTATGTATATATATATATATATATACGATAATTGCAGTTATTTGTCGGTGACACTTATTGTCAACGAATTGACGTTATAACAAATTTTAGAATAGTCGAAGTGTTCGGAAGGATCTTCGGAGAAGCGCGTGCCGTCGGAGTTTGAAACTTTGTCTTAAAGTTCTCGGTGATTCGTCGAACGATATTCGCAACACGGCCGGATTCGCGAGTACCTACTCTAGCCCTTTGGACCTCACGGATTTGCCCTTCTTCGCAATCGTCGCCCTTCGTTACCATTTTTTCCAACGCAATCTCCGATAAGATAGTTTTCAGTCGGGGATTCAAAATAAAACCGGCAACTCGCAATGTTTCAGCATTTATACAAAATATAGAAGATCAACGTTTGGGCGTCCGTACAAGATATAAGAAAAGAAGGTCTTAGAGCGCATATGAAATGGAGCAAAACAAGGTTTTAGCCGTTACACGAAACACAACGAAACGATATTCCAGCAAAGAGAGAAATTCCGAGTAGGAAAAGACGGAATACAGGTTCGCTCGCAAAGCCGCGTTTATCGCGTACCGTGCAACGGGAAGAAGAGAAGAGATTTTCCGGGCGCGTCAAAGTTGCCCTTCGTTCCGTATGGTTCCCATTTCAGCATGATCGCGTAGACGCTCCTACGCGATATCCTCTCAAGAATAAAACACTATCCTTATGGATTACCGGGGAAACCAGAGCGATGCGGAAATCAGGGCAGGCAAATCGGAAGATCCGCGTTCCTTGCGAACGCAAAGAGGAATAATTTTGACCGATCGTCAACGATATGTTCCTCGAGTAAGCAAATCAAAAAATATTCGTCGATTCCACGTTGAGGCACCGAGAAATAAGATTTGAGGGAGGTTAAAGGGGCTGCGAGGAATGAATACGTTGCGTAGGAGCATCCCAGATTCGCCGTCGCTGATACGATCGCTCAAATTTTCCGAGGGGATCGTCGAACGTTACGTTTCATCAGATTCCATCCTTTATTACGAAAGATTTTGCGAGCAGGGCGCGTAACACCTCGGCGAATATTTTCAGAATATTTTCCCGATCAAAACGAATGCCGGTAGGCCTCGTCGAGGCGAAGGGCATTTTTCTTCGAGAGCAGTTTTGCGATGCGCCGAAAAAGATGAACGATCAAGAGCCAAAGGTACTGGCGCCGAAAAACTTTCCTTTCCGCTCTCCCCTATGGCGCAACACATATTTTCTCACCGATCGCATTAAGTATACAATATCAAATACTGAATTATCTCCCTCAACGATATTTGTACTAATCGTAAGTAAATCTATCTATGCGCTAATCACCGAAACGATCGTCAAAGGGTTTTGGGTTCGCCATATCATGGAACTTTCCCTTTCGTTCTCTCTTTCTCTCGCTCTCTCTCTCTCTCTCGCTCTCTTTCGTTCGTTCTCTCTCTCTCTCTCTCTCTCTCTCTCTCTCTCTATCTATCTATCTCTCTCTATCTATCTCTACCTCGCACGTGCGCGCGCGCGCGCGCGCTATCTCTAAAGATTCGCAAATGAATAATAAAGATTGTTCAGTCTCCACGAAGAATGTTCGCTATGGAAGGCCGTATTTGGTTCGCTCGAAGAACATGTCGATACGCTTAGCACAATTTCAGGCGTATGCGATACTTAATTATCACTTACAACGAGTGTACGCAGACGTATAGGTGACGTACGGCGGAACGACGGTCTTTCGAGAGGATATCCTTCACGCTTTATGGGCGCAATCGTCGTACGTCCGATTAGCCATTATCGTACGGCAGAGTTTCTCCCACGATCGCTCCTACTTAGAAGGAATAATGGACAGAGTCGGATAGATCTGGAGGAGTACAATACGCTCCAAGAGTCGCCGGGCACCTGCACGATTTCCCGCGGATAGCTCGAAAGTACTTTTCGTTTATTTACCAATAAGATTAACTATTAGAAATTTGAGCGGAACGATCGACGATCGGTTGGCAGAAATGATATTTTCATTCTTCTCAACGCCAAACTTACCGAAGCTGTTAAAGCGAGAAAATTCGGTTTTTCGAAAAATTATACTCCACTTCCGGGAGGAGCATTTTTCTGAAATTTTCCACGATTTCGCCGCGGCGTGCGGAACATTCTATCGATCCATCGACTGCTCTTCGTTGTCCTCTTTTTCTTCGACGATAGATTCCTATGTGGCATATCCAAACGTGCGCGCAAAAACCGACTCGTAGGTTTAGCGTTGAAACGCAAAACCCCAATTTTTTTCGATTCTGCCGGAAATTCTCTCGGATGCCCGGTTACTCGTGGATGGCAGTGTACGTAGGATATGCATCAAAGCGATAACGCACTCGATTATTCGTACCGCGTCGCGCGATATCGGACGATGCGAACCATTATTTCCATTCGTCAACGATTCCGCTCGTTAGCGGAAGAATCGATAAGCGACGGCCCTGGCGATCCTCCGAGATAAAACTGGCGATATCGCTCGATCATTCCAGATTTCTCGAGTGCGAATGGATCGAGTTATTTCAGGATGATCGATCGCTTCGGGAACATTCACCCGGGCAACGCGAACGAAGCGTGAAATCAATGGAGGATACGTTACGGCTGGACACTGAAAACGGGTCTTTCGTCGAACGCGAACCGGTACTTATCGACGTTACTGCTTCCAATATCGTGGGAAGATCGTCCTTTTATTCCCCTCCCCCGCCCATCCTCCTCGATTCGTGACAAAACGGTGAAACATCTCGGAAAGTCGGATTCTCGTCGAATTTGAGAATAACGGATGAGAAGATAAACGATGGAACGTATCGGTGTTGCCGAGTTCGGGCAATGCGAATCAAATATTACGGACGATTTATTCGAATGATTTCGGTGGATCCGGTATCGATTCGTCGATAGCCCAGTCCAAGAGTGCCGTGGTACGACGCGGGGATCGAGAGAAACGCGATATCTTCCATTAAGAACGACCAACTCGTTTACATCGTATCCGCGCTCGTTTTTCCAAGAGAAACTCCGTCACGTCGAACGCCATTCACGACGAATGAAGGCGCGTTCGAGGACGAGGCGCGATCGAACGGAAATCGAATCTACGTCTAGCTCCGAGCTACGTCACGGACCAAGGTAAGGTTCTTTACGTTACATCGGTCGATTGACCGTAAAGCAAGCCCGATGGTGGTCCGATCGGACACGACGGGCGTTCAACGATTCGGTCGTAGCGAGTTCGCGGGACTACGTTGGCGTTCGATCCGAGGACCAAACTCTCGAATGACCCTAACGAGAGTCCCGCGACCACGCGCTGGATACGTTGTAAGATCGTGACTCTACACTTGGAAATTTGACGGTTCGTCGATCCGTATTTCTGATTCCGAGAGACCTATCGAGGGAAAATATGGACCTTTGCGTATCATCGAACGCGGTTCGGAATCTATTTTTGCTGAATTTTAACATCCGCTATCACGCTTCGCGCCCATGTTTTTGTCTCGACGCGACGTTCAACGAAATCTACGCGCGATCAGAAACGGGCAAAAATTCGGCCGTGCGTTCCATTGGAAATAATCGTCGCCCCAGTACGAGTTTTTGACGAGAAGGGCCTCGGCTATGGCCCTCGACGATTTCGATGAAATGCGCCAGGATGACATATCTAACCGTAATCGGCGTAAGCCATCGCTTCACCCGTGGATATTCGGCCAGTCACGAGAGGAATGCGCGTAGACGATCGAAGGAAAATTCCAGAAAATAATCCGCATTTCCATCGTCGCAACGACGCACAAAGGTCTCGATCAGCCGTCCGCGAATCTGGTAGGAAAAATGTGGAGCGTCCGAGAGTCGGCGCTATGCCGCGGTGATCGTCGAAGAAATCGTCGCCTTAGGGGAATGCGCGAAAACGACGCGAATCGCGTCGAACTTCGGGCCCATCTCTTTTTCATAATCGAGCGAATATCTTCCGGTGCGTAAGGAGGGTATCGGTAGTGGTGGATATAGGCCCGTCACCCTGCTCGATCTCGTCGATCGGAATCGATCGAGCCCGCGGCCGAGGCCCCTCGCGCGAGTTTCGAACGTAGGAACGATTCGACGCACGATCACGGCAGGACCTTCCGCCGTTCGAAAGCACAGTCTTTCTGAGCACCGTGTTTCTTAAACTAAGGTTCCCCCGAGGAGAGACCGCGAGATTCTTAAGAGCGTAAGAAATCTTAACTTAAGATCTTAAAATAGGTGATCCTCCGAAATGGAGTTCCGTTCCTCGAGGAAATAGCGAGAGTAGTCGAAAAGGGGGTGGATGGCCGATAGGGAGAAAAACGTTCGGCGGAGACGAGCCCTTCTTCGGTGCGCGTGCCACGAGGGCCACGCTCGATTCCTCCCTCTTCTTCCCCTTCCCTCGCCCTCTTTCCCTCTTTCCTCTCCTTCTTACATTACCCCTCCTCCGTTTCTCTTCGCTCCAAACGCTTCTTCGCTCTCTCCCCTTATCTCTCGCGCGATTCCAGCAGCCCCGCCTTACGAAACGTACGAAACATATAGGTGGTTTAGTAGACCAAACGGTGCTGATAGGGATAGCCTCGCGTCTGAGAGCCGATCTGCAGTTGCGCCGCGCCGCTGTAAGGATCGTAACTCTGCGAAAAGGGGAGGGATCCGTGTCGTTATCGGGCCGAAGAGGACTCTCCTCCTCGTCGGTAAGATTCGAGGCGGGGGAGCGTAATTACCTGGGCACGTTTCCTGGACACCATGAACCTCTTCTCCGGTGCATTGTAGTAAGATCGTTGGGGGTAAACGACGCCGTACTGAGGAGCGCCGTACTGGGAAGTGGGCTCGTATTGCGGGCTATACTGCTTTCCGTATTGTTCGTAGTAGCTCGGCGGATGGGTGCGGACGATGCCAATGTCGGTGGACGAGAGCGCGTCCACGCCGTAATGACGGCCCGGGGGGAAGACCGGGGTGCCCATCCAGGGGGTCACTGCAAAGTTCGACGTTACCTCTCGCTCGCTTTCGAGTCCCCTCTCGCGCCCCCGCTTTTAGGCCGGTGCAAAAAGAATCGCGATTCTGGCCACGGCGCGCCAGATTCCTGCCGTTCTCTTTACTATTCGTTCCATTATTTTGGATATACAAAAGCGCGTTCCGAGTAGATTACTTTTGCATCGGTCCCTCGCGCAGCCCTCGCTTCGTTCGAGGCAATCCGTCGTTTGGAAGGCGAAAAGATGCGTTCGTTCTTACCGCCTCGGGGATCCTCGTCGTCGAAGAGGCCGCCGTCTTCCTCCAGATTGTCGTACTCCTCGTTCCTGTATTTGCGTAGATTTCTGTCAATACGCGCGAGACGGTGCGTTGAGCGTCGCTATTTTACGCGCAAAAGTATCGTCGTTCATGCGAGAAACGTAAAATGCGGCGAACCTTACCGATTGCGACGCTCGTTCTCCCAGAGAGAAAGCAGGGTCAGCACGTCCTCCGGATCGATGTTCAAGTCCCGCTTGAATCGCGGCTCCTGATAGATTGGCACGCTAGGATTTACGAAATAGAACCTTATAACGGCCGCTCCGACGGACGGATCGATATGGGGCGGCAAATCGACTTTAGACCCGTTCGACGAACGTTGGACGAAAAGCATCGCGATTCGTACTTCCGCGTATTCTCGTGCCCTCGAAGGGAAGGAAAGTAGGAGGATGTTGTCCTAGGGCCGAGAGGGTTGGCAGGTAGGCTCCCCGCGGCGCCGATGATCGATACGATAGGGCGCCGATTGGCTGGCTGGCCGGCTGGCTGGCCGGCTGGCCGCGCACCGAAACCAACTCGGCGGGTGGTTTCATTCATCTTTTTTGCCCCACGCCAGAGCGCCAGAGCGACCGCTCGGCGCATTCGCGTCGGACGCGAAAAAAGTTGGAGGCGCGGCTGGAAAGTTCCGTCCGTAACTTTTCTCCTCTCTTCGCCGACTATGCCTCAACCCCCCCGTAACACGAGCGATCGCGTGGAAGCGACGTTCCATTTGCGCGCCTCCCTCGCCAAGTTAACCGCTCTTCCTTTCGATCTAAATCCACAAGATTACGCGGGATGGCGGATCAAGCGCGATCGGCCTATCGGGATGAAGAAGCGATATCGAGCGTGAAAATCGTTTGGCCGGTGCATCGAGGATAATACGACTCGCGCTGGCCGCGCTCGTTCCGCTCCTAACTCCTCGATGCGCGAGTCGGCGACTCTTGCCATCCGATATTTCCTTCGATCTTCGAGCCCCTGCAGGCCGACCGAAAGGACGCCGCGAATAGGTCCGTCCGTGGGTGTCGGTCGGTTTGCCGGCGATACGTCGGGCCAGACTCTGACCCAGTTCTACCGGCCGCCTTCCATTCAGCTTTTCGCGGAGCCACCTCTCGCGAGCCCACCGCCCTATTGCGTCACGAGTATCGAACGCTTCGAGGACTGCGCCAAATCGTTTTCATCCCTCCACCCGATACGCGTGCGTCCCCACCTTCGCCTTTACGCTTCATCGTAAATCGTATATATTAACGTCGATACGACGTGTCCGCGCTTCTGTATCGCGGGGAAACCTCCATGGCTAACGCTAAAACCATTCGAACCATCGAAGCGATCGCTCCGCGATTTCTGGACGAAGATGCGTCGACCAAAAGGACGAGGAGGGCAAAGCGATGAAGGATCGATCGCGAATTACGGCGATTCGTTGCGAATCGTGCAACGTGCTTCAAACGCGCCGCAGGTTGGCCATGGCTCGAGAATCGAAAGATCGTTGGGGGGGGGACCGATGTAATCGACGACGCTGTCCCGTTTCGAGGACGATCGTTCTCAGGGCGAGCCACGGTTTTATACCCGAGCTCGATCCGAAAGTCTTCGCGATATCCGGACGCATCGTCCAATTCGATCGAATGCTTCTCGGTAATGAATTATCGGTTTTTTTTTTTTTTTTTTTTTTTTTTCCTCAAGATCATTCGTTCCTCCATAATTGCACGCAAAACCGTTTCGAAACTCCGTTCCGTCGTAAATCGCGAGACCGTTCCTAGACTTGCGAGAGATTTCCAAGAGGATCGAGGGGATAGAACGCGGGTCTGCATAGGCCGGTAATCGGCTCCGATGACGACAACCTCCCCGCGCGGTTCGATACGAGTCGGTGGTCGAATCGACCAGCGTTCCTGCCGGGGGCAACGCCCTCGTCGGCTCTCCCATCCCCGGTTCGGAGGAGAGGACGAGGAAAAAGGGGCGGAATGACGGGACACGCCGTCGGGCTGGCCGCCTGCCTCGGTGAATATCCGCCGAGACTCGCGCTCGATTCACCCATCGATTCTACAGGTGAGCTCGGCCTAACCCGCTCGGGGACGATTCCTCGCCCTGCGCCGACCACCCGAAGGAGATGCGGCCAGCTTTGCGCCATCGTACGCCGCTCGGCTTCCTTCGCCCTCGGTCACTACCCCCGCCGTGTCCGGATATACCCGCTGTGCGCGCCTATCCCTCCAAGGAGGAGCGCCGAGCGAGGAGAATCCGATTACGGTCCACCGTCGACGCGCTTCGACCGCCCCCCTTGCCTCCGAGGGCGCCCCGAATGCCCCAAGGGGACGTTATCGGGCCGACGCGTAGAAGAGTATCCGATGCGGGTGGCGGAGGGAAAGGGTGCGGGGGAGGGGGGGGGGGTTAAAAGGGCAGGGGAGCGAAAGCGGCTCACCTTCTCTTGGCCTGAAGCTGGAGCCATTGCGGGGCAGGCGTTTGCACTTGATAGGGCGTAGTCGGTGGCTGAACGGTGCTGGGCCTCGCGGTGGAGATGGCCTTCTCCGATCTCTTGCGCCGATCCTCGGCCATGTAGTAGCGGGAGTACGGGGACACGTCCCACACTCGTGGTATTTCCTCGTCGAGTTCGTTCACGAGCACCTTTCCGTCGCTTCGACAGAAATAACGACTGGCTCAACGTCCGTTTATCGCGGCCCAGGTAGCCTCGAGGCGCGCGTTTTATCGATCGTATATCCGGCGATAAATCGCCGGTATCTTTTCGAATGAACGTTCGATGCATTGTGACGCGTCTCGATCGGGGCACGTGTGCCCAACGGTAATGCTGCCCGACTCGTCAGAGTTAGCCGACCGATTAGGATAACAACGACGCAGCTTTTCCTTCGCGAATCGTTCAAAATCCAAAGAACGTTGAGCGTATAAGAAGTATTGCTTGGGTTGTCCGGGCTAACTTACTCGTAACTCTTATCGTAAGGAGAGGCGTGATCGTAAAAGGAACTACCGGCCGATTTGGGGTGCGATTGTTTATCGTCCTCGGCAAGCGCCGCTTTCAGGCCGCTCAATCCCGACGAGCTTAGAGTTCCTGAAAACGTGACGAGAGGGTGAGCTTCGTAACGACCAGTTCGCAAGGACGGATCGAGCGTACTTCCGAGAAGGCGATCGCGAGAGGAACGTTTTTTTTACTCGAACAGATCCGATGGCGAAGATTCGATTCCGCGGATGCGACGGAAAGGGAAAAAGAGATATCTCACTTTTTTCGGCGCTGGACGCGTGAGTAATGCCGTTGCCCTCGCTCTGTCGGTTTTGCTGATTGCCGAACATCAGCATCTCTTGCGCTCGTTTCGCTGAAAAAATCAAGTCGGATTCCTTTTACCGGTCCTCCTCGTTGGCTCTTCCTAGCTCCTCGGCGGACGAACGAGAAGTCTGGCGAGTGGGGAATGGGAGAAATCGAAGGAATCGGATCGTCTTACGTTTCGGTCGCATCGCCTGATCCGCATCCTTGACGTCCTCCATCAAGCCGGTCGGCATGGCTTCGCCGATGGTGAGCGAGCAGCACAGCATCACCGCCCAGATCCGATCGATCGCCATCTGCCAAGGATGCACAAACTTTTCTTCGCGCTACTTCGATACCTTTCCTCGAGGAAATCTTGTCCTCTAGAACGCGCGGAAAGCTCCGACCAACGCGTCGTCCGAGCGCAACGTTCGAGATCGACCGTCTTTCCATCTCGAGCTCGCGAATAACGTACAAGAAAGAGATCGTCGATCTCGCCGATCGGTTTGCAAAGCGTAAAAGACGAATCGATCGTGTCGGAGCTTTCGAGACTCGAACCGATCGAGAAGGCGCCCCGACGAATCTGGGGATAAATAATCGCCGAGGATGACGGATCGAAGGGTCCCGTGAGGAATGAAATTCCGCGTTAGGTTTCTACGTTGCCGCGTTCGTCCGTTGGATATATATACATATATATATATGTGTATATATATATGTTCTTCTTTTTACGATGACCGTACGGTGGGCGATCGTAAAGCTTCGGTCCTTTATCCCGGATAGGGACGCGCATCTCGCGATATCGTAAACGCCCGTAGAAACGGCGTCGCAGTGTAGAGCACTTCTCTCGCGTATAGGTCGAAGTTTACGTTTCCTCCTTCTCCTCCATCTCCTCCTCCTACTCCCGCCCTTCGCCCTCCACTCCGCGCCGCTCGCCACTCGCCCCTCGCCAACCCACCCTCGCCGTTCGCCCATCGGCCAACCCCCCCCCTCCCCCCCTCCCCCCTCCCCCGAGCCCGCATCCCCCCTCGAGTACGAGCAATTGAAGATAGCAGGTCACTGCGAAAGAAGCTTAAATGTCACATAATGCGAAATGTCAGGAATCTATTTCCACTGCGTGTAAAAAATTGACGAGCATACCGCGCCGGAAGTTCTATAAGAGATCGCAAATGTTCTTACCCGATATCGCGGAGGCCCGATTTTTATTCCGGCCGCGAATGCAGCCCGATCGAGGGATCTCGGTCCACGGTGCACGGTCCACGGTCCACGGTCCACGATCCACCACGGCCCACCACGGCCCTAGGGCCGCGATCCACGGAAGCGCCACGACCCTCGCCCTTTCTTTCCCCGAGATGCACGGATGTCCCTACCGCCTCCTCCCCCTTTTTTATCCCGCCTACATCGCGCGCCTTCCACTCGACGGACTACCGCATTGCATCGACCGTAACGGCCAACTTTGTTGCTCTCCGACGCAGCTCGAAATGTCGGGTGCGTTTTATGATCGATGGAAAGGAAATTCGGAGCGGATACGATTCCGGTAGCGGAGCCGTCGCTGGCTGCCGATTTCGATACAATTCTGCCCTCGATCGCAATGTTTTTTTCCCGAAATACGAGTATCGCGTACCACCATCGTGGCCATCGATAACGGCAAACAATTTCTCGAGTAACCATTATGGCTCTCCATAACTCGACGTTGTCGGCGGGTGTAAAGAACTTTGTACCTTTATTAACGAGGGTAAAGGAGTTTTGTTTGATCAAAGTACGCGCGATGGTACGCGAGAAACGAGCGAGGCCGTCTCCTTTAACCGCGGCCGACGCGAGCGAGCGATTTAATCCCGAGGGAGAAGACCGCGATCGGCTTACGCCCAAGATGCGGCGTTTCTCTCCGCCTCTCCTTCTCTCCGCTCGATTCGACCGATCGGACGGCCGATCGATCTGGCCACCGAACGGGGATCGGTGATAAGCTCGGAAGCGGCAGGTGGTACGGCCGATAACACCCGGTGGTAATTCCGTTGTATCGAAATGTCAGGGTTCGGCCGATCGTTAGCGTTCCCCGGGGCACGGCGCGGTGTCGTCGAGAGACGAGGCCCAGCCTCGATATTATCTCGAGCGTCGAAGATCGAACGTTGGTCGCGAGGTGCTTCGACTCGTTGGCTCATTGCCATCGTGCCATCGAAACTTTCCCGTCCGTTTATCATCCAGCTATACCCTACCTTCGAGTACCGAGAAACGTGTCGGAACACGGTGGCTCGTGATACGATCCGATCGTTTCATCGACCGCGCTTTCTCCTACTCTTTCTTCGCGCAGACCTTCCGCGTAATCGGAGCCTTTTTTCCTTTCAAAGTCCCGCGTTCCAAAGGGATTCCGAGAGAGATCCGCCCTTTCCGCGATATATTTTTGGGTACGGCTCGGATAAGCCGTAAAGAGCGACGAAACGTTCCGCGAGTACCTATTCGCGTTCGTTCGACGTTCGGGGAGTTTATTTATGCATAAGTTTCTCCATAGGTATGTAAGCGGTGAAATGGCCCGGCGGCATTTAACGATTAAAGCCGTACGGAAAATGTTAAATCGAATATAGTAGACCTAGAAATCGCACACTTGTTGCGTCTGGAAATACTACGGTCATTTGTCGCCGATGTGTATGCGATACGTACCTATGCATGCCGCAATTAAAAATGCATTTCATTGATCACGCTTTCATTGACGAACGTCGGTATATCGTTCGAATAAACGGCGATCGCGATTTAATCGAAGATCCTCGACGAAGAGCAGGATGTCGCGAATTGACGGGAGAAGGTGGACGATACGCGTACCCATATGGACATCGTTAGAGAGAAGTATGAGGGTAGTGTAAAGAAAGAGAGGAAAAAAAACGTTCGAGTACGGTTTCGAAGCGAGAATGGGCGAGAGGGTAAGCGGGTTTATTCCATTTGAGAATCCACAGGTCTTTTCGTACGGCCGAGCTACGGATCCCCCATTCGGGGGGCTGTAATCGTATTTCCGACGTAGGAATACCGAGCGGCTCGATCGATCAGAGGGACGTAGGATAAATCGGTTTTCTCCTCGACGAAATTCGCGGTCGAGACCGAGCCGAGAAGGATAATAGTGCGCTCCGGGAAACGCAATGTCCGTAAGTATGGGTATTAAAGAGGTGCCGGCCTTTCGATCCGGTACCTCATACCTACCTTTGACACGATCAAAACTTTGTCGCCAACTCGCTTTACTCCTAAAGCGTTTACGTACGCGCGTACGTAGGTACGAGCATCGTACGCTCCGAACAAAGATACGAAGGTACGCAGACCGTTGGCTTTCCCGCAAAAGTCGCGATCTTTTTCTCCGCGATGACACGCGAAGGAAGTTAGGACGAATGTCTATCCCGTAGAAACGATCGAGAGAGAAGGAAGAAGCGGGCGTGGAGAAAGAGAAGGGACGAACGTGACGAATCAAAGCGAAGGAAGATCTCCCTCAAAAACGCAACCGCACCTCCGACTCCCGCTCGACTTTGCTCGTCCATGCGCAATCGTCGAGACCGTTCGGGAGCGAAAATTCGAGCGGGCCGATCCTCGCGTGAGGCGGGATTACTTCGAAAGGAGATAACCGAAGGTACGCGCGTCTCGCGGAAAAGAGCACCGGCCGTCGGTCGGTAGGAACGGGCCGATCCGCGTAGCCCAAGTCGAACCCTATTCTTACTCTCGAGGAGAGATCGAGGATGATCGGACGGGGCGGGGACGAGAGAGCGGCAAGAGCGAGGAAACGCGGAGGCAATAGAGGCGCTAGGGTAGCGGGATGCGCGGCGCTTCGAATGCCGCTCATCGGCTCCGATAAAAGTCTCGCGCGCCACGATAAGCTCGGCGGTCGACGAGAACGAGGTATAAAGAGCGGTGAGAAAGGGCGCAAAAGGTGAGAAGGGCGGAGGGTTAAAGAAGGGAGAGAGACGTCGTTCACCTTCGTCATCGCGGCGTAGTCTCGGTAGTCCCTCGCGGAGCCGGAGCGATCCTCGAGCTCTCCCGTTGCCTCGGTCGATCCTCCTCCTCCTCCTCCTCCTCCTCCTCCTCCTCTCGGTCCTCTGGATCCTTCCTGCGGACGGCGAGCGCGCGTTCGCTATCGGCCTCGCCGGATCGGCCTGAAATGAGCGTCGGGGCTCGGCAGGACGACTGGAAAACCGGTGGCGGCGGGTAGGGTCGATCGTCCGCCCCCAGGCCTCCCCGGCGCCCCCTCCCCGGCGCCCCCGAGGCGAGCGCCGAGGGTCCCCACCACGGGGCCGCGCCAAGCCTCCCCCTCGGCCGCTCGCGCCGAACCGACGCGTGCACACCCTCGCGCCAGAGGAACGGCGCGTACGCGGCCCGCGCCCGAGGAGCGGCCCCCGCTCCGGCCTCGCACCGGATACGTCTCTGCCCACGCGACCACCCGACCGGCTCCCTCTCCGCCAACGCGCAACGCGCACCCTCCGCAACGACCCAACGGCCCAACACCCTCTACGGGGGTTACGCTATTTTTGGAAGTTGCGCCGCTCTTCGGTGCCGAGGCGCCGCCTCGATGATTTACCCTGCTCCGTCGTGAATGAGCGGGGCTCTCGTTCATGCGCCAGGCTGGATGCAACGTCCTCTCTTCCCACGCGTACGGCCATCCTTCCTTTCGGCCCACGCCCTGCTCCTTCGCTACTTCCTGCTCGGACTACTCGCGAACCGCGCCTCGTTACCTTCTTTTGGATAGGAACCAAAGCAAGGACCCGTCGATGCGCGGGAGCGGATGCGACACCCTCTTCTCCCGGCCACACCCCCGAATCTATCGGGCTTGCAGTATTTTTAGAACTTGCCGCGGTATTTCCCGGCGAGCCGCCCCCTCGATGACGGATCCCTTTGCATTCTTTCCTCCCGAACGAGCGGAAGTCGGTCCCCTCCTCGTATCTTCTCGCGAATTCGACTTCCGGCTCGCGAAGCTCCGGCTCTTCGGCTCTTCGTGCCGAATCCACGTTAATCTCGCGTATTCGATCATCGCTCTCTTCGCGAATAGGTCGTTCGGGGCGATAAAGAAGGCGAGAGGAACGAGATCCTCTGGAAAGGGGTTGCCCATCGGCGCAGCCCCAAACCCCTCTCGGGTGCGTCCAAGAAGCAGGGGCTTAGGTCGTTTTCCGTATTCAGGACTCGCGGCGGGCAACGTCGTCCCACGCGAGGACGCAACGCCCACGATGCTCCGACGCCCACACGCCGACAGCTTTTCCCTCGCATCCCTCTCCTACCCGGCCTGCCTGGATTTTACCTTTTCCCCGGCCCCACGCACGGCTCGTCGCCAGCCAGATTAAGGCCGCCCCGACACGAGCCGGAAGACTAATCGGAAAAGTAATCCTACCGTGCGACGCCTAAATTCCCCCAATTGAACGCCTCGTTCCAGCCCGGAATTACCCGAATCTCGCCAATATGCGTTCGATGCTCTCCTCGATACTCCGTTCCTGGACGAACGTCGGCGATTATTGGCGAAGAATATCACCAAGCGCCTTCGCGAAATCACCCTTACCTTTACGAACGAGGACTTCGAGGTGCGGCACGGAAGACAAACATTCGCGAAACCCTGGCCATAAATGCGTTTCTCCACGCTCACCGCCATTTCAATATTTATGCAAATTACGCGCCAACTCTATTTCCGTTCTACGCGTTTCTCCGCCGAAGCGTTAACGCTCGGAAAGCGGGGAAAAAAAAGGACGCTCCGATCCGCGCTTCTCGCGCCTCGACACACTCTCTCTCTCTCTCTCTCTCTCTCTCTCTCTCTCTCTCTCTCTCCAGAGGGAATCGATTCCGTTCATTTAGGTTTCGAGTTTTTTTTCCTCCCGCTACGATTTCCGGAAAGACGTTTATCCGGGCTGGATCGAAGATTGGCGCGTAATATCGTTCTTCTTAATCCCCAAGACGGTGCCCTGGTTTTTCCAACGACGAACTCGAGGGGGGGAAGGAACCTGGTCGAAAATTCGCGGGCGATCGTTCGGTGGGAAAACGCTTACCGGCGATAAGGCTTATCCGAGCGCACTACGTATTTCCACCTCTGACCTATTTTCGAGAAGTGGTTGGACGCTTGCGCAAATTCAAGTGGAATAAAATCAGCGTGTCGCTATGCACGAACACGCCTTCGCGCACGGCGCGGAAACGATTACGAGCTCTTTTTCACCATTAGGCCGATCGTTTCTTTCGTTAATCGCGAAACAATCTTCGCGATACGTCGGTTTACGCGACGCTTCGTCCTCTCTCTCTCTCTCTCTCTCTCTCTCTCTCGACTCGTTTCTTTCGCCGCGCAAGTGACGTACGACGACGATTAGGGTAGAGGCGTCGATAGAAATCATCGTTTTCGACGCATCTCTGGCTTTTGATAATCGTCCGAGCCGCGACTGGCCAAGGTATAGAAACGGCGACACCGTAGCGGCATTAATCCGCAAACGGTTAATAAAGTGTCAACGCGTCGACGCCACACCCCGTGCCTTTTCTCCGGGGATGCTCCTTCCTCGAACCTGAGAAAATGCCGGTGATAATTCACTTTCGTGACCGTGGCGTGTGCTCGATCGTGCGACGCGGTCGTTCGGTGGATGGACGGTGAAGGGTAAAGGGTGAAGGGTGAAGGGTGAACGGCGAAGGGTGGGTGTGGGGGGGAGGGGGTGGCGGGTGAAGGGTGAGGAGGTGTAGGCGGTAGGGGCGTAGGGGCCAGGAGTAATTATGGCAGGACTGCGAAATAATGTAATCCAACGAGTACGACCGGGCGTCCTGCAGGTTGGTTCCCATTGACGTCAGTCCTTTATTCTGGAAACTGCGAATCCCCGTGCCTCGGGGAAACGGCCGGTGACGGGAGTGGGGTTGGGGCTGGGGGCGGGAGTGGGAGTGGGAGTGGGAGTGGGAGTGGGAGTGGGAGTGGGAGTGGGAGCGGGAGCGAGGGCGGCGGTGGGGAGCGCTCGTCGCGAGTGAAAGGAGGGGTGAAGAGCCAGGGGCGTTGCGAGATATGTACACCAACTCGCGGACTCCCCCATGGCCGTAATGACGCTCCGCTATTCTATTCTCCCTTCGTTTTCTTTCGCTTCTTTCAGCCCTCGCGGTGAGAGAGACACGGATCTTTCTTGCCAATTGCGAGCACGGCCCGTATTTTCTTATACCGCTCCGCCGACCCTTACGATCGCCCCAGCGATCCTTCTCGATTCGCCGCACCGTCGAACGTTGCGCGTTATTCGAACGCTCCTAGAAAGAATATTTTTCCTCGCCAAGGTCGCGCAAAGGTCACCGTAGTACAGATCGTCGCGTTCGACTCGAACCTCTTTCGTAAACTACGCGAACGACGAGGGGAACGGCCAGCTAAAGAGCCGCTCCCCGAAGGGCGATACCGATTATCGCGGAGGAAGCTCGAATACGAGGGAAGAAAATATTTCCCGAAAAAAATATGCAAAGCTCCGATGAAAATCCTCCTCGCCGGCTATCGACGACCCACCCTCGTCTTCGGGGGTGTACCTTATATTTGATCGTGACAAAGCACGTCACTCCTCCCAGGAGCTCGGCTGTCTTTGTCGAACTTTAAAAGCGGGCTCCGTGAACGGCGTGTAAAATAACGTATATCGTGAAAAAGTACATCGTTTACGTACTGCGCGTAAATGAAGAATAAAGCTCGAAGACGCCGAGGGCGAGAGGTGGAATTTATCTTCGCGATTCGAGAAAAGCGCGCGATTTACCTTGGGTGTACGGCTGGTAAACGAAGCTTGGCGACATCGAGGGTGGTTATAAAATAACCTGCGTCCTTGAAGCATTTATATCCGTAAGGTCCTTTCCCACTCGACGCGCAACCGTCGGGATTTACTTCCATTTACCGCTCGCTTTCCTTCGAGAGATTTTCATTGGATCGGGGGTAGAGCATTCGAGGTACGCCGTTCTCTTAACTCGGCACGATTACTTTCGTGGTATCGAAAGTAGGCGATTTGGCTGGATGGTCCGAGGAGCGGGGAGATTTACGTTCGGCGAGGATTTATCGGGTAATCGGTGGCAAAGCGTCGTCGAGGTAAAGAATAAGGCACTGGCGAGGGCGGAGGGTGGTGTGAGAGGCCGAGGGAATCGAGATGCGATTAGGGGCGTTGCAAATAGTTGCGACGGCCCTGTGGGGTGGGAAGCGTGCGGAGGTTGGGGGAAGAGGCGTCACGAAGGAACGGATCGATGCCTCTACCTGCGTAGTAAGGACGCCTGTTGATACGAAGCAGGACCGATTTCATTCATGAAAACGGCCGACTCTAATTCCAACGCGTACCCTCACGATGTACGGCTTCGATTTTTTCCACGACGATCGAACGCGATCGATCGATGCGAATTAGTAGACAAGTCCCCCCTACCGCTCCAGCTCGTGCGAACGATATAAGGGATTATATTATAGAGCTTGCGTCGAATTGGATTTATCCTCGGAGATGTTGGATTCAAATCTATTTCGTGTACATACTCGTTTATTCGGAAGCCGCTCGTTGAGCAGCGATTTCATTCATAAAAACGGTAAACCGTCCTTTCATCTAGCTTCGGGATAATAAAATTCCCTACGATCGAACGATATACGCGTAGATTTAAAACGATTACTATAAATCGAGTAATGAAACGACGTGAAATTCATGAACGTTCGCTACTCGAACCTCGTGGGTTGACGTTGAAAAAAAAAAAACGACAAAGTCCAGCAGTGTGCATACGGTTAAACGTTTGTGGATTTCACCATCCTTCCTCATTGAGTTATCGCATTAATGTGCAAAAATTGCGTTATGCTTAGATAATATAAACGATATTTATCGAGCGGATATTATAGACAAAATTATTACATCGTTGGCAAAATGATTCGCTGTAACGTTAATGGGCTGAGCGTTTAAATATAATGGTATACTGATTGGCTATTACATAGGTAACAGTCCGGTGTACTGCGGCTGGTACAATAGGATAATAATTCAGTTGTGTTTCATTCGCTGCATAAAAACCTCTTTTTTTTTCATTTAACTTTCGTTGCCATCCGCTAAGGTCGTTTCACTTAAGACCTACTTTTGTAGACTTAAAGGTAAAGCCAATTATCATAGTCATATCGGATGGAAAAATAATCGAGAATTATTTCGAAGATGGAGGAGTGTCCGTTTGCCACACCACCGTAACGGTGTGTCTCGCAGCGTGATATATTCGCCGTGCACGAGATATCCATCGGGACGATTATAGCGGAAAAATAACGTCGACAGATGTCGCGGTGCGGGTCTGTCATCGAGGCTGCGTACTTGCCCCGCCGATCGGGATGATGGAGAAATTGTTCGACCGTTGAAAATCGGCATTTTCGGGGTGTGCGCCTCGCACCTGGCCGCGATCGTTTCTCCTGGCACGAGGAAAGGGATCACTGAGGCCGGATAAAATGGGTGATCGCTCGTACAGCATCGTCGATTATTACGCGGAACAGGCGAGATACAAGTGCGGCTACTGCAAGAGTCCAAACACCAACTTCAGTCATGGTCGGTTGAGAACTGATACGAGACAATCTTTTACCAAGCTTCTCTCGCTCGTTCTTCTTAGCGCATTATCTTAAATCGCGACGATGTTGCAAATGGAAAAAAATGTGAAGCTTCGCGTATCGTCGAGTAGAATAACATAACCTCGATGAACGTCATTGATGGACATATATTGCGTTATTAAAGATACTCCCCGAATTTTGTTTATTAAGAATACAATTGTTTTGTACGATCACGTTGGACGAACATACTATATTCGTTTTCGACGACAAGATTGTTATTGTAAATAGAGATCTGACGTATAACCTTACGTTTTGGTATTAGGAATGTGGGCGTACTCGATGACGGTACAGGATTATCAAAACTTGATAGACAGAGGATGGAGAAGAAGCGGCAGTTATTGTTATAAACCCACGATGGATCAGACTTGTTGTCCTATGTATACCATCAAGTGAGCAGTTGGACTTTGTAATATTTTCGAATCGCGTTGGCGAGTAACCGGCGCATTTTCGATTTCTTTGGAAGCACGTACATTAGGTACGACTACTTGCGTTTTTTTCAGATGCGAAGCGCTACAATTTAAAATTACTAAATCGCAAAAGAAAATTTTAAAAAGAATGGCAAAGTTTTTGAGGAATGAACTCAAGCAAAACGATATAATGGATACCAACGACGATCAGCGGGATAACATAGGTATAATTTTTGAAATGATGAAAAATATTAGAACTCTTGCCTGCTATCTACATATATTTATGTGGTCTGCATAAGTCTTTGAAAAAAAAGCGGACTAACGAGGAAAGGCAAATACACCAATTTAATTGTTTGAATACCGCGGCAGAGTGATACTATAAAGCCATTAGAAATGCATAGTCATAAATCATAATTATTTCTATTTAAAGTTTCGTACAAAATATTGTTTTGATTGCTTTAATATTGATGCATTATTAATACGAATATAATTTGTACTTGTATTTATATCATTATAGATATGTATGCCGGAGAACTACCTATTTGCACTAAACGCCTTACGAATGCTGAGATTGTTACCACAAAGGTGAATGTCTCTTTGGTTGACAATTCTCTTAATAGCCGGTTAAAGTGCGACGACACGACCTCTGACAAAAAAGTCTGTGATATGAAAAACCAAGGATGCAATTATGAGAATACAAGTCCCACTAGAAACTATGGCCACAGTTCTAATTCCACTGCAGAAACGGCGCAATCTACGGAAAAGACTTCCGTTAATGCTCCTTGCAAAAAAGCAAAACTGTTACGAATAGAACGTAAACAGAATAAATTGCTGGCCCAAGGAAAATCTCAGAGCGAGGTAGAGGCAATTTTTAAGGAAAATAAGCCACAGAATAACGTTAAGGATATAGAAGAATTATTTAAAGAGATGGACGGAGGAACTAAGAAACTAGAGGTAATGACGATAAGAGAATTTCTAAAGGTATTTCCTGATTCGTGGCAGTAAATGCTAGTAGCTCCGTATTTCTCTTTATTTCACGAAAAATATATACAGCATATATTCCATATAATATCGAGCTTTCTACTTGGTCCGCTTTTCTCCAATTCTCATATTTCAATTTATATTGTAACCATTTATTTTATCCAATGGAATAGTCCTTGAATCGAGAACATTTGTACGCGTACTATACATAGGCGCTCCGCGTGTTTAACATTGCCTCGTCGAATATAATGTAATATTGATGATAAATCCTTATATTCTGCCAGCAAGATTACAAAGTCTTGCCTTAATTCTGTCCAGCCTTAATTCGTTCGGTTACTATTAATAATAACGATAGTTTGGATCACTCATTGTTTGGTTCGCCTCATAACAAAACAATAATTTCTATAAGCTAAAACTAGTTCGAACCTCCCCG
Source organism: Ampulex compressa (assembly GCA_038496175.1). Taxonomy (NCBI): domain Eukaryota; kingdom Metazoa; phylum Arthropoda; class Insecta; order Hymenoptera; family Ampulicidae; genus Ampulex; species Ampulex compressa. Next base: position 226,113 of record JBCFXI010000195.1, on the reverse strand, counting down.
ATGAGCTCCGGATATCTAAAGACGTCAAAAATATCTTACGAGATCTATAAAAAATATCAAACTACAATACATGGGGTGCCAGCTGAACAAGTTACAGAGCAGCGATATACGAGGTTTCTTGTCAAATCACCTTTACAGGTAAAGCTGTAATGATTTCTAAAAAAAATATGACAGATCAAAAGGAAACTGCATTAAGAGGACACGTCGTCGTTATCTAGTATTTTTGATTTCTAATTCAATAATCGGAAAACTAAACGCAATGCGTTAATCACGATGCCTTAATGCAGATTCGTTGATCCTCGACATATTTGTATTTGCATCGAGAACGTAGAAACATCATAGCATAAAAGTCATTATCGTATTTGATTGGAGCAAAGTGGACCTTGTTATAAGTTAATTCGGTACGTTAAACTCGTCTATCGGCCATCTTACATATACCTATAACTCGTCTCTCGCGCATGATATTTCGCGTAGATATTTCTCGAATATTGCTAGTGTTATTTACGAAGATTATCTTGCAAATTTATTAGATCAAATTGATGAAGGTAATGTCGGAAGAATTTCTTAAAACACTAGACCTGAGCGCAAATCTTTATAAAAAATATCAAATGGCTATTCACGGAGATCCATCAGAGGAGTGCGATAAAAAGTCGTTTTGCAACTTTCTCGTATGCAGCCCCTTACAGGTACACTTTGTATTCAATCCGAACTCTATCCGACCATTTACATTTTTACATTACATTTTTTTTTCTCCCTCATTTTTCTATTTAAAGTAACTCACAACGTAATTCTGTGGCATAGTTCATTAACAGCGTCACACATTCATCTTTATCCTAATTTATCCAGTTACATTTAATCGCTTTATATCAACGATATACACGCGTGATTAAAAATGTTAATTGCACCAATTTGCCGAACTAAATTACACGTGATTTTTAAGCAATGGACTCCGGACGATGGACCGCCTCAAGGATACGGCTCCTTCCACGAACAGTACTGGTTGGATAACGAATTGATAGCGGTCGGAGTAATAGACATTTTGCCAGCGTGCGTATCGAGCGTGTATTTTTTCTACGATCCTGCATATTCTCACCTCTCCCTTGGGACATTTAGGTTTGTACACCATCCTGCACTCGTTCGTCCCTCCCCAATGTCACGAACAGGACAAATTACGAAGGAACAAATCGTGCAATGTTGATATTTTCAGTTCTTTGCGCGAAGTGTACCTAACGCGACAGCTGAACAAAGTGGCCAATAATTTAAAATACTACTATATGGGATTTTACATACACACGTGTCCGAAAATGCGTTACAAGGCCAGGATGAAGCCCTCCAAGCTTCTGTGTCCCGAAACGTACGCGTGGTGCAACATCGAACCATCGCTGATAAAACTGTCGCGAGAAAAGTACAGTAGGTTGAACGAGGACATCGACGCCATAGATATCGACGGTGTGGTCAACATCAACGAGGTAGAATTGCATTGATTTCCTCTCAATGTTTTTTCCAATAAGTAAACTCTGGAACGTCACGACACCGCGTTTTCAGGTTTTGGTGCTCTATCACGAGATTGCCATGCCTTACAAAATTTACAAAGCGCGTCATCCTCGCAATATCACAAAAATGCGAGAGGACAGCATAAAGGAGTACGCTGGCCTTGTCGGCATGAAGTGCGCCCGAAGTTTGCTGTATCGGGGTTGAATTTAAACGGGGGATAGAAGAGATTATTTTGACGCCATCGCAATATCTAACGGTACTGCGATGCGAAATTGCAATATTCCTTTAGGATACAACGTATCGCATCGATTGCAAGACGCATCCCTATTACTGGACACTCGGTTTGTCATCTCTAAAATAACTTTTAATCCCGGTTCTCATAATGTAACACGACATTGTTCTAAACACGTTTTAAGTTTGCGATTCGAAATATATTTCTTTCTCCCTCACCTTGAAAATACATCGTCGATGTCTATATTCAATGTTGTTATTAAAAATCGCAAAAAAATCGCACGGTCGATGGACACGAATAGGAAAACTCTGGAAAAAAAAAAAAATTGCAAAACGCCGAAAGCATAATTATCGTCGAAATTGCTTTCGCGAGACGTCACGGTAATCATCTTCCAAATGACCGATAAAATCCTTAATCGCTCGCATAAATCGAGGTCGATGCGAGTCGAAGAGGAAATGACGGGTAGAGAAGTCACGAATACCGGAAGGATCGGGAGTGCATAACAACCGGACGATAATATCGTAATTTGCGATAGGCCCGGGCAAACGAGGTGCGTGTGGAAATTAGTCGCAGTTTTCCTTGCGTAAGCCACGAGTTGCGCAAAGAATGCACGTCACGCAAGGACTACCGAGGACGTTTCATTTCGTTCGGTGCCCAAATGCCGCTTTCCGCGATCCGGAGCAAGATATCCGTTCAAAGTACCTCATTAAAATCCTATAACCCAGAGATATTCCTCGCGAGATCATCGGACGTCCCAATGACGCGCACCCACCGCAATGTACCGACTACCGGCAGAATGTAGGAAAATAAAGTGTTTTATTCGTAAAATAGTCGAAGACGTAAAAGTGTATGTACAATATTTATTCCCGTTGATAGTACGGCCCGGACGTTTAACTTAAAATTCGCGTTTAAACACGAAGCCTCCTCCCGCGTCTGCCGCCATCGAGGCGGAGGTTCGTTTCGTAAATAAATAATTTCGAAAGGGCGTCCCTCGGGCCATCATCGCTGCTCCGCCTCCTTCCATTTCCTTCGGCGAGCCAAAAAGGAGGCGCGTGGAAGCGTGGATTCGTTCAAGATCTGGTCGGTTGCCCGGCACCCTCCTCCTGCTTTTCTCCGGCCTCGGCGTCCCCCTGATCCTCGCTGGGTATCTCGTTCCAGCTTTGTATACTTCCGCTTCCGCCAAAGAGGAAGACGATCATGCAGAAGATGCAGACCGCCGCCCCGATCCAGAATAAGATTTGCCACTTGTCGATCGGATTCTGGTGGAAAGCAACGTCGAAATTCCACCGTTAAAACAATTGAGACGTAGATAAGGAAAGAGGGACGATTGGCCAAGTGTTTGCTTCCAACCGCGTACTCGTTATCGTGTTCTTTTCCGTGCAAATGCGAAGCAACTTTTCGTGGAAATTCTTTTCCCTTTACGAACGTGCCGTTCGCGGTAATAGAAAGGGGGGAAGAGAGGAAGGCATGCGTTTGGTTGCCCGTCGGGCGTGCGATCGTGTCGTGGATAGACGGAAAGAGATTTGAATATTATTGCAAGACGTTTAGAAAAGGTTTGCGCGATTTCAAAGTCGGATTATGGAATAAAATTTAAATACCTTACTTCCTTCGTCATCCATACGTCACGAAGATCGTCTTTCGCGATCTTCCCGAATTCGGTCGAACCATCGGTCGGGCGTGAATAATTTGAGGAAAAGAATCGCTAAACGACGGATGCGCTTTCCTTCTAATTACAGAGACGTCGATGCACCAGCGCAATCCGTTGATCCTTTGCGATCCAAGATGTTTTATTCATTTTTCGCACTGGTCAACTCGCGCTTGCGATTTATATTTAACGACACGCTCGAAATTCAAATGCCAACGATCCAAGAGCTCTCTTCCAGGCGCGATGCTCCTCCGGCCCCTGGGAGAATCGAATCCTCATCGTTGCGAAGCATCGCTGGCAGAAAAATGAAGCGTCGGGTAATGGTCGACGTACGATCGCGAAGGATGGCCGAGCGATCTGGAGAGAGCTCTCGATCGACCTCCGTTTATTGGCGAGACGCTAGACCGATGGTTCGTCCCGCGTTGAGCGACGATGAAGGACGCATACCATGGGAGACGTACCGTGTACAAGGACGACGACGATACAGGCAACGAGGACAACGATGATGAAGCGATGATAGATTTGGCGTGGCGGATGATCGTGCGCTAAGCCGTTAAGCTTGCAATGCAATGTACAGGCGGTTTCTCGTTCGATGACACGACTTGTAGGTACTTCTCGTACTATAAGTCCGCCGATATAGAAACGAGCAGTACCCACTGGTCGTTAACACCACGTGGAGATCGGGCCTCGATGGAATATCGCGGACCTAATGCGAAAGCGATTTGCACGGCGAAAGGCGAGGGCTTCTCGTCGGAGGCAGAGCGCGATCTCGAAGCCGGTTATCCTCCGTGGCGTGGACCGAATCCGCGGACCAGGCGCCGACGGCCACGCTTACAATTCGAGGGAATCGTGCGGTAAAAGGCGCCTAGGGTACGTGCACCGAAGTTTCGAGAGCTCGCCACGTCTCCCTCCCCCCCTCCCTCCCCCCCTTCCCCTCCCTCTTCCTCTTCCTTTTCCTTTTCCTTTTCCTCTCCCTCTCACCCGGGTATAGCGAGTTTAATACGCCGTAAGAACGAAGATTCGATAATCGCGCTCGTAAAATGGGAGTTAGGAAATCCTGAATCGTTTACTTTCACCGTCAGGCCGTTACGATTTTTCCATCATTTTTGCCCCGCATTTTATCGATTCGCGCGAGCGTACCTCTTGTATTTGTCGGCGAGACACTTTGCTCCGCGGACGCGTTCTTTTTTGTCTTTTTTTGCCGCCTACCGTTCTCGGCGGCGAACGCGGATTTCAAAAGGGCCAAAGACTCGCGGTGTACGCGTAGGCACGAGATATCGTCCAAAAGCTATGCTCAACCGATTCTTGACCGGTACCGAGCGACCCAAAGAGAGTCCAGTCCGAGGCTCCCCCGTTTTTTCCACCTGGCGCGTACGCCGTAAGCTCGACTATCGTCCGGAAGATTTTTACCCGTAAACAAGACTCGCGGTCTCGCCGGCGGTCGAACGCGCGAGGCTCCTCTTTATTACGCTTCCTTAAGTTACGAAAGCGCTAATCGAGACAAAAAACAAGACCTTATTTGCGCGACGAGTTACGTGCTCCTCGAGTATCGATAAGTAAATTCGAACGTGCCATTCGAGCCGGATCTTTGTCGAGAACCAAAGACCGCGCGTTCTCCGGCCATCGAATCTTCTCGTTCAATGGTACAAATCGCACGTTTCGTCGGCCACGCGACTCGAGAGTGGTACGAGATTCCAGAGGTGGCTCGCAAAATGGAAGAAAGGAAGGGAGCGGAATCGGATATCGAATCGGAGCTCGTGGAACGTCGCGAATGGTAGGTGTTCGACGTGCGGCACTAACGACGTTACGAGGTTGCCAGGTGTTCGGCAGGACGTATGCAACGCGAAAAGGAGCGGGACCTTGAATGACATTTGGTAAGCAATTTGAGGAATATCACATTTTCGACGTACGGCACACACAATTCCCCAGTACTGCCCGTACTATGAGTTACGCAACACGGTACAAGGCTGGACTGGGCTCTTGGATATGCTAAGAAACATCTCCGCATGCAACGAGCTGTAACGAGACACCCGACGTGCGACGATCTAGCGACACGACGGCGCAACGGACGACGAACGACGTTCGTCTCTCCGCTTATTTCAAGGAACGTAACGATTCGTCCGCTAAGAACGTCTCGTAGATCGTCTTATAGATATGTGCGTCGAACGAGAATTGCATAATGCGCGAAACGAAACGCGGTAAAGTCCCGATATTCCCATTGCCCGGCCGTTACGAAAATTCCTTTTGCGACAGTGGGTTTTCAGACAGGAAAGGACTAAATTCCGCGTACCGGAAAGTCGAGGAAAGAAACGACGTCATTGATTTTCGAGGCTTCGAAACCGAAGCGGAGTTTTCCTCGACCCTTCGAGGATGATCGAGAGTCGCACACGCGTGGGACGAGGACTACGCTTGTCGCGCCTATTCGACCAACTTTAGGCCCCGAAACTACCAAACTATCGAAGCTCAACCACATTGACGAATAGCGCCAGGAAGCGTATCGAAATCGTGGCTTTCCATTTTTCTTGGCGATGAAGCGACGTGCCAGAAGCGTTAAGCGGAATGATCGATGGCCTTTCGTCGGAGGACCGAGACGATCGTTTGTCGCGCTTACCCCGTATTTCCCTGCAATTTCTTCCACCATGGGGGATATGATCATACCGGAGGTGCAGCCGACCGTGTTCATGATACCGTAGAGGAAACCGGCAAAGTTCGGCGAAAGATCCTGGTTGTTGGAAAGATTCGAAATGCTGGCGGCGCCGTTGAATCCCAGGGCGAGTATCAGGAAAACGTTCGCCAGGAATAAATTGCAGCCGACATAGCCGACCAGAATGAGAAAAATGCCCGGTAGAAGGTGAGCTGAAAAGAGCAATCCCATTACGCGTCGAACCGATCTCGACTCGATCGAAACTTCGATCCGGTTTCGCTGGAACGAAAGTATTTCGACGACTCGCACTTACAAAATATCGTAGCCGTTTTCCTGAGGGCGCTGATACTCAGCAGCCCCCTCCTCTTGATCGTGTCACCGGCCCAGCTGAAGAAGAAACCGAAGAGCATCCTTCCGGCCCACGGCAGACCGGCGGCGGCGCCGCCCTTCGTCAGCTGAAAGCCCAAGGCCTTCGTCAGGTACAGCATCATCGAGTTCTGATAGAAGAACAGCAGGAACAGGTTCCCGAAGTGGCAAACCACCAGGCTGAGGAAGGGCACCGACGTCAATATCTTTTTAATCGGCGTCTGCTTCAGCGTGGGTTTTTCGCTCCTGACGGTGCCCGCTTGCGACCTGCAAATCGCACCTTCGAATCAAACTGTACGGCATCGACGTGGAGCTCGCTTTTGCCCACGGTTGCCTCGGTCGAATAGCGATAGCGTTCGATGGAGAAGGCTAGTTCGCGCGTGGCGATAAAGATCGGAGCCCGAGCAACTCAAATAACTCCATCGAGTTCCATCGAAAGGAGGCAGGACCGCGGAGGGATAGCTTCACCGGACGGCCGAGAAAAAATCCGAGGAGGGAACTCACGAGAGTATATACTCCTTCTCCTCGTCCGATATACCGGGATGCTCCGCTGGCGAGTCGTAAGCCAGTAGCGCCCAGACGACGATCCAGAGGAACATCAGCAGCGAGGGTATGTACCATCCGCACTCCCAGTTGACGTTCTCCGCGATCCCGGCTATCATGGGGTAGGTGAGTATGGTCCCAAAAGTGCCGCCCAGCAAGGACCAAACGAAGCGCGCCTTTTCGTTGGGCGGTGCCCACTTGGCTACCATCGTGTGACAGGCCGGGAAGGTGACGCCACCGGTCACACCGATGACGATTCTCGTGAAGAGGAGCACGCCCCAGTGGAGCTGCGCCAGCAGAGGACTCGCCAGGGAGATGACGGCCGCCAGTAGGGAGGTCCAGAGTATCGCCCTCCTGGGACCCATCCTGAGGGCCATTATGCCGCCGATGAAATTGCCGGGCACGTTGCCATAGCTGTAGGCGGCTATGAGCTGGCCGCGGACCTTGGGCGACCAGTCGAAGGGTAGGCCGCTGAAGAGCTCGACCGGGGCGTCGGGTGGGCGAGTGTCGGGCGCGGAGCCTGCCGCCTGCCTGGCGGCCCGAGAGAGGAGCGGCGCCCTCTCCTCGGCCGCTGCCAGGCCGGCCTCGAGTATTCGATCCTCGAGGAAGGCGCCCTGGTCCAGCCAGGAGATGGAGCGCGTCCGCCTGGCGCCGGAGTCCTGCGGGCACGCGCCCTCGGTCGCGTTACCGGGGAGGGACCTGATCATCGGCACCGCGAGGATCGGCATCTGAAGGCGGCACATGTAGCTCGTCCAGCAGGCGGTGAAGGTCATCACGCAAATGATGACGCGCGTGGGGATCCATCCTGCGGGATCGGCGAGGCTGGAGATTATCGGATGGATGGGGATCGTCGGGCGTGGACCGCACCGAGTAACGCGACGAGGGGCGACGAGTCGAACGGTTCCGGAGAAGGCCAGGTCGACCGCGGAAGGAATGTCCGCGTACGCGATGCGTTATCCAATACGAGCGTGCGAACGCCATGACTCGCTTATCGTCGCTATTATTACCGCGTTTGACATTCGATACGTCGAATGCGCTTCGAAAAAAGGGTGCAGGGAGGCGGGAGTCTCCTGGACTTACGCAGAAGCTTCCAAAGGACGGGAGAGGTGTAAAAGGATCGAGATGCGCTCCCGTGACTCGATCGAAACATCGCCGCACGGAAAATCTAGATCCGACGAAGGAAGGAAACGGGAATGGTCTTGATGGGGTATCGTCATGCCAACCGAGATCGTTCGATGCTCCGTTCGTCGAGCGGCATCTCTTGCTCCTCCGTCGCCGACGTTTCGAGCGATGGCGGATTTTGCCTTTTATACCGAACGCGCGCTTCGGTTTTTACCTTTGCTCGCACAATTATTTTCTCTACGATAACATTAGTGTGAACGTTTTGATATGACCGAGAGGGGAAATCGAATCGATTAGAGCCGCGACTCCATAAAGTTTCCCAAGGATTCGTTGAACTTTTTCAGAATTAAACGACGTTCGTCTCGATAGAATAGAAATAGAATAGAAATAGAATAAGAATTTCAATAGAATGGACGTTCGCGTCTCGTTACACTCAAGTACGATCGATGCGCGATCTATTTACAAATCACAGATTTGTCCGTTGGGTCGTCTTACCGGAGGGCTCTGAGCTCCGCCAGGAAATCGAAGACGCGCTTGGCCGAGACCGAAGCCTTTTCGTATATTTCGAATCGTCGCCTCGGTCGTCTCGGCGACGCTCTATGCACCGTTTTGAGAGAATAGTGAATTTTTTTTTATACGCAATCTCCGACGAAGGATTCCTTCTCGAGGCAAGATTTAATCGACCGTAATGAAATATGGAAATAAATCCACGTCAAACGGTACGCCAACGTTACTAATCATCGACACGGACATCCGGGTTGTAAAACCATTTGCAACGAACGTAACTCGTTCCATCGAGAGCTCTCGTCGAATCGTGGGAAGTTAAGAAAAGTAATCACGAGAATAGGTGTCGGCCGGATCATTTTTGAGGGCTACCGAGTCTTTGCATTTCTAAATCTCGCTCTTCGATGGCCGTTACGAAATACTTCTACGAAGGACAGACCTCCTCCAAAGGCCGATCGTCCGTTTTCGAAAACCTGGCGTTTCGATAAACCGTTACGAAGTATTCGTAGAAGAATAGTAGGTACGAGCATAGATCGATCGGCTATATCCGAGAGCGGCTGTATGTAATAAGGTTAAATAACGGGTACGCAACGAAAACTGTGCCGAAAACGTCGTAAGCAACGGCAAAGTTGGAGGGCAGAAAAGAATTTGCATTCGTCCGGGACGAAAAGGGCGAAGGGTGCGCGGGAGGACGTCCGATCCGGTTGAGAAGAAACGTTCCTTCGAGTTTTCCTCGGATCTGGTGCGCTGCGCGCAGCGGTGGAATACGCGAGTACGCTTTCGACGAGGGAATCGTAAGGCCGTGAAACTTGACGGTGATGGAGAATTTTCTAGAACGGTTTCGCACCTCGAAAAATTGACGCTGCCCGCGGAATACTTTCCCGTGCAACGGACGGCTATCTAATCGGAACCATCGAACCGGCCAATGAAAAACTGGACTTTCTTCGGCGAACCACTGCCGCGACGAAATATCGGAAGGACGTCGGCAAGGTATCCCGCTGTATCGTAACGAAGCGTTCGTAAAACCGAATGTTACGGACACCGCCGCGCGAATTCGTGCATAACGCTACCGGTGAAAAGACGAAAAAGTTCCCTCTCGCGAGCTCGCCTGCCTGGCCCTCCTAGCGACGATCCACCTTGCCAAATTCCTTCCGTCCTTATTTTCTTCCACCTCTGTCCAATACCTACATCGCGCGGCTTTCCCTTTATATCGAAATACGCCTTTCCACGAATCCACGGTATTCGTGTCTTCAACGTCTCCTTAATTTTACTTCCACCTCGCGACGCACATTCACCTTCTATCCCTATATTCCTTCGACGCTTCTCTTACATTGCGACGCGCGTTGATTCGTAGCCCAGAGGCTTCCGAAATTGTCGGTTTATCGGTAGCTCGTGAATTTCCTTCTCACTTTAGATCACGCGCACGTTCATAGCCGGAAAGTTCGCGAGGATTTTCGACGTCTAGGATCGCTATTCGGGCGACATGCACGATCGGACTCACGTGGGCAGAAGTCCTGGTAAAATCGTTTGTACATCCTGCGAGCACGTCCTGGGGCGCGCACACTCGCACGGGGGACACTCGCGTGGAAAGGAGTCGGGGCACGTTCGAAAGGACTCTCTTATTCTTCCCTTTCTTCCCTTCGAGACATCCTCTCCACCTTCCGCGCTCCCAGCCAGAGGAAAGATTCTCTCTCTCTCTCTCTCTCCTTTTCTCGATTTTCGAGCAATTCGCACCGGGCACACCTGAATGAATGACTGATGACATCGGCCATCGTGCCGGCCTATTTAAGGTGTCGCCGCGTGGAGGGAGATCGCGGTGCGGCGATAGGTGTCGGGGACCGAGAGAGAGAGAGAGAGAGAGAGAGAGCGAGCGAGAGAGAGGGAAGGAGCGAGCGAGAAGGGTAGGGCTTGGGTGGGGGGCGCGGGTACCCTTTACCTAAGGGTGCAACAAACGCGCCCAAAGAAAAGGAAGCTACTCGCGGTAGTCGCGTCCGGAGGATTTCCTAAGATTTCCCCGAAAACTCGCTTCGCTGATTTTCTAGGGAAGGAAAGAGGTCCTTCGCGGTATTTCACGATACCTGCTATACGTTATAGTAACTTCCGTGGAATTTATTTTATTTCCTACCTTAAAATCGTCGTATTTGTCAGCTTTGCGAGTAATTTTCGATATAATAGTATGTTTGCGATTACTCGTATTACGTTTTCCACTTGGAAATCATTATTGGACGATTATAAACGTCGAAGAGCGTTTGCGCCGATTAACGCGACTCTTTGCGAATCGATGTACGTAATAAGTAAAGGAGATTAACGAATTGTTATTCGCGTTAAATTATTAGTTTATCGTCTTACACTGTCGTACGATCTGCGACGTTTCCTTTATTCTACTTTTCGTTTGCCACCAAAATCGTATTTTGAAAAATTCACGTTGCTCGTTTTAGAATTGGGCGGTATTCAAAACCCGATTGCGCGACGGTGTCGCGGAATTCCAAAGCCGGCTTTTGCATTATTACGACATACCGGCGTTATGAAATTTGTCCGATAACGTTCTTACAGGCTAGCGCCAAAAGATTCTCGAGTGCTCACGTTGATTTCTGGATATCGTAGAAAAGTCGCGCGGAAATAATTTTCTATACTCGTGCATTACGATATTTTACAAATATCATACCGTTGTTTAGCCGCGTATATAATATGCATTGGACAAATAATATCGATAAGCTTACCACGATGTTGGAAGCATGGCTTATCGTGACATTAATAGCTTATTAAGCTGTATTCGTTGAATATCCGGATACGTATGGACACGGTGGTTTATCTCAAATGGCAATAATAACATATAGAAATGATTACGGTTAAATAGCAGAAGTTCGTGTAACGATCCGCGAGAAAAAGGAGTGTGGCAAATCGTTAAAGAATCGCGCAAAGTCGTTTCCAGTGTCCGACATAGGGGATATCCCCGAAGTATTCCGTCTGTACACCTTTTATCTCGCAAACATTCTCTACAATGTTTTCTTTCTCCGACGTGACAGGTGTCGGTAGTGAAATTCGAAGAAGCATCGATTACAAAACCTTATTGAATCCAACGAACTTCATTGTTTTCACCCAACGTCTTCGATGTCCATAAACGGTAAACTTTCGATCGATTGGCAATCGATTGGAATCGGTAAACCGACAGCCCGTTTCGTATACCGTCGATGCTCGATTGTACGGCTAATTGTAACAGGAAGCTGTACCCGCGTTGCATCCGCAATAAGAAGCTCCTTGAAATAATGCGTATTCTACTTTTCTGACCGGGCACCATTCGTTAAATAGTCTTCATACATTTGACCGTTTGTTTCGCGAATATCACTGCTTCCGAGATATTGTACAAGTACAATTCTCCTTATCGCTTTACGACGTTTTTTTTTCTTTTTTTTTTTTTCATAAACCTTGTGCTATTATTGGAGAACGTTAGTAGCATTCCTTGTGCAAATATTATCGTAAAACTACTAGAATGTTGGCAAAAATCGCTCGATACGGCATGGACAGACATCCTATCCGAATTTACAGGATCGAGGAAAGGCTTATTCACACGCCATTCGCAATTTATTTTATATGTACATAGTCATTCGTGTACCTGTTAGATTTCTTTACGAAAAAAATGCTCGCGAAGGTATATATATATTACGCGTTGAGCATTCTTTGAAAAATTCACACCGAGCTGTACGTCACTCCTGCTGGTCGTGGCCGACAGAAAGGTTTCCTCGAAACGGTGCGCTGTCTTTCAGGAAAATCACCGTAGAAGCGTTATGACCGTTAGGTCGAGTTATTGGCATGCCCGACCAATTGCTCTCGACAATAGGATTCGGGATTTTGCCATCGTAAACTTGAAATTCGCCTAAGACAGCAATTTTGACCATTAAACAGACCTGCCTACGTTGCCGGTATCTTGCAATAAAAAATTGTGCAAGGAATCGATAGGTGGGGTTGGAGGAAGACCGACCGATGATTCGATCGCTTGGAAGTAGGACTAGGCGGGTTACCTGGACGTATCGTAAAATAGACGTTTTTCGAGTCGAGCGTTTATTGCGATTACCCGCGGTGACACCGGCAAACATGGACAAGCAGGACCCTTGCTGCTTCCACGAAACCTTGGGACTTTGGATACCTAGGAGGTTGATAATCCTAGTCACCGTTACATTCTAAGAAAATTTCTTCGCAGGTAACTACGCACCCTTAAATTTCAATGCACCGAAAAATTCGCCGGATCAATCCACCCTGTCTCATCGCCTTCCGTTATTTTCGCGCAAGTCGCTTCGCGATTGACCGAATTTTATTTTTCCCCGGGGCAAAGTACAGATCAGAAGGTAATTGCATTACGGAGATATTCCGGGGCAAACATCGTCGTCGCGATTTACAAACGCAAGTAATGCTGCTTGCGATAAAGTCCCCTGATGCTGCAAAATTATCGATCGCACATTAAGTTGTACGCAAATAGCGGTAATGTACGGGCATCGTAATCGTAGAATACATGTTTTTACAATAACAAGAATAATAGCGGTAGCGGCAGCAGTCGTGGTAGTACCAATGGCCGGCGTTAGAAAAGCATCTTGCAACGTATTCCAAATATCGAATACAAAAAGAAGAAGAACGGAAGAAGAACATCGTTTATCCGAACAAAACATCCGCCGCATTATCCACCATTAAAACCCTTTCGTGGATACCGATTCGACTCGCGATTTAGATCTGCTACAACGCACAAGGACAGTTCTCGACGTTGATCGGACGATCGGTTTCTCGTACAATTCAGTTTCGCACGAAACCCGATACCTGGCATATGAAACCTAATATTCTTTCGGAGACACGTACGGATATCTTTTTTTCTTGGCTAATAGTGAAATCCAGATGGGAGCGTTCCTTCGAAAAATGACAAAGAATATTGAAGGAGTGCGTTATCTAATATCCAATAATAAGCGGCATTGTAACTTGGATATTCATTTCTGTATTTTCTTACTACGTAGCAATCGTCTAATCATGCGCGCAGGAACGCACGTGAATCTGTAAATACGTTTCCACAAATATTTCAACATCCGTTTTTATATAGGAGAAATATATAAAAGTGTACGATAAAATCTCCGTAAGATGCTCTACTCGAGAGGCATCTACGAACCAGGAGACGCGGCATTCATCACGAAGGAGGCACGATTTGAGAGACATTTGCCAGGAGGGAGATTCGATTCGATCGACGCCAAGAAGAAAAGAATCACTGCATGTCCGACGTAACGTAATAACTTAGAAGCATACGTCTGCATCGCCGGTCCGTGGGTAGGCGGAGTTGACATTTCACGGAACGAGAAATAAGTAAATATAGTCGTAAACACATCGCGTTCGTCTCATTTTTATCGAAAAAGTCTCACCAATAGTGTTTCGGCTAGAAAAAAAAGTTAAATCGAAAAAGTGATATTATCGCATTAGAGATTATCAAATCGTGAACTCTTCGCAAAGAAGTCCCAGCCGTGTCGCATTATGCGCCGTATCACGCGCTTGACCGAATCGGAGATTGATAGCATAGGCGTAGCAGCAGCGTGGCAACATTTAAGAGGGTGCCATAGAGCGAATATTACGGAGATTGTCCTGCATAGATACGCATGTACAGATCGGTGTGTAGCGGTGGATGGTGGTGAACCGAGGCGTGACCCGGCCGGCGAAAGAGGAAGCGGGCAAGCGGGCAAGAGGAGTCGGGCCACGAGCCAGTTCTTTCGATCGACTCCAAAGTTCATCATTGCAAATTAGCTTTGCCAGTTAACGCCTGACCGATGCGACCGTTCCACCCCAGTACGCACTGCGCCTGCTAATATTCTCCAGCTATATCGAGGTTCCTCCTGCCAAACGTCGTCGAACGACACGCCGAATTTCACCAAACCTCTTAGGCCCCCTACTCGTCGGCAAAATGAAGAACGGGGATCAGATAATGGCCGAGGCCTTGAAAGAGCAGGTATATTATACTCCGACCGTTCTGATTTATAAGAAATTTGAGGTTAGGTCGCGTAAGGTTGTTCCGGTGGAATACGGGATTAAATGTATTTCGGAAAATATCAGGAAAAATGGACCTATGGACGTTCCCTCGATCGACGACCCGCTTCGCATATCGATCTCTTTCGTTTTTACCTCGAAACGACTAACGGGCCAAATTTTTGTCGGCCTACGACGATGATCGTAAACTCTGAGTCATGCAGAAGTTAAAAATCCGGACGGAGACCGCGTTAATTACCATGGATACTTTTGTGTAATTATTTGGTTTCGATTGGTTAAGGTATCGGTAGACGGTGCGCGTCTTCCATCGTAGAACGATCCATTTGTCAGATCGGTAATACTTCCATTATGAAGTCCTGCGTAAATTATAAAAAGTGAAAGATGCAACGGGAAATTATTCTGTTGACGTTTCATTAACGAGCGCTTCGTACGATTTATCGATGTATGTATCGCTCGTCAGATCGTTATCGACCTACGTTAAAGATTGCAAAGAGCAGTGGCGGGATGCTCGGCGGATAGATTCGAAATTCTACCAGATAGTTTCGAATTCAAACACCGGAAACGTGTGGTAATTTATTTCTCTTTCTCACACAGTATATGCGATATGTATATTTTCTCTGCTATAAAGTATACACACGCGCACAGAGTTAAATTCTCGTTCTTGAAGGATTAAAGGTATCGAAACCGAAATTATTGGAATATTATGGTTCTCGGAGTGCTTTAACGTGCTAAGAACGAGCGCTACAAAAATTATCGCTAGGTAGTCGTTTATCGATACGAATATTTATAAACGTTGCGTAAACGCATATATAAAGATAAGTCCGTTTGGAGCAATGAGAACGAACGTGTCGAGTTTCTGTGGATTCTGTGGAAGTACTCACGAATTCGAGGACGAGGTATTAGCGGTGATCTCTCGGAATCCTGTCTTCGGTACATGTTTCAAATTGTTTGATCGTTCAAAAAATATTAACGGATCTACCGTGGCGTAGCGGACGGTAGCCTTGAATTTTCACGCGGAAGATTTAAGTCGGAATCACCTTCATCGCTGGTGGATAATTCTTTCTTCGATACAGCGTAGTTCCGACATTCCAAAATTCATCTAAAGAAAAAAGGCCAGAAGCGAGTCTTGGCAAAGTCGATACCGAAAATCGGTACGCGAACAAAAAGGAAATCTACAGTAGTAAAAATCCATGCGCTATCGTAATAAAGATCGAGATTTAAGAACGATACGAAAGATATACGTTTAAATCCAGTTCTTCACCGATGAATAATTTTCCACACGACGGGTAACACGGTTGGCCCAGAAATTCGCAATACAGCTTAATACGAACGGATCCTATGCGAAACGACCTTGGGGGTATCGATGACGAAAATCAAACAAACAGAAATTGACACCTCGCGCGGTTTGTAATGCCGTCGAGCATTAAACTGTAATTCACGGAATTTATTGGCTGCTTCCGCGCGCCACTGTGATTTATCGGCTCTGTTTCAGCGCGATACATTCGCATTCGCACTCGTACCAACGTTCTACGCTCCTCCTTCTGCATCCTTATCGAGGAGAAGAAACTTTGTACGCTGACAGGCGCACGTTATCGTATGAAAATTGTTCGATACACGATGCGGATATCTTCTCCTCCATACCGCGACATCGTTTTACATCCTTCTTACGTAGAAAATACTTTATTCTCGAATTCACTTCCGAACGAATCGATCCTCGAACCGTTGAACGAAACGAGACAAACCGGATATAATTCGAACATTTTTAATTGCTCGAAAGATGGAAAAGATGCTATCCAAAGGAATAACCAATATCGCGAGGATCGTAATATAAATAGGTTTGATTATAACCCATTATGCTAATCGCACAAAGGTACCGAGATAACGAGTTAACGTGATACTCGGTTATTTAATACACAAGTATCGCCGATAAGGAGTAAGACTGGTTAAAATCAAATTCATATTTGCAAGTCGGCGAGCGTTGAGAAGGTTATCCCAATTGGAGTGAAGCGAAGGTACCCGAAGTATTCTCGATCGAAGTTTCGCGAAGGATATCGGTGGTAGAAAGGACGGTAGGGTTTATGGCTCTGTTTGCTCGTCGCAGGGTGTCGAATATGTCTTCGGGATAATGGGACATCCTATAATAGAGCTGGCATTGAGCATGCAAGCAGCCGGGCTTCAATACCTGGGCTTCAGGAACGAGCAGGCGGCTTGTTACGCCGCGCAGGGCTACGGATACCTGACCAGTGAGTATTCCATCGATCCTACCTCATCCTCGAACACGGATCGATCCCTCTTGCGGGCTAAACGAAGCCGCCCGAATAAAAACTTGCGTTCGGCGCATCTATAGCGGACGACAATTTGAATCTCGATATTTGATCGGATCGAATTTCACGCGCAGGTGTTTTAGTCATTATTTAAAAATAAACAAACGAAGAAGCTCGAAACAAATCATCGGTGCAACGCGGAAAATATCCACGGTACTCGATCGAAAGACGATCGATCGAAGTTTAAGTGAAAACGATATCGTTCGAATGGATGTGACGGGACGTACATATTTTTCTCCGAACAGATGCGTTTTCGGTTCTTCGCCCTCTTCGGGAATCGCCCTTAGTCTATCTCCTTCGAACACGGGAAATACATTCGTGCGTCGCCGCTTTCCGCGACTAATCGGCTACTTATCCTCGATCAAATCGGCCTTCTTCTGCTCAGGAAAACCGGCAGCTGTGCTCTGCGTCTCCGGTCCAGGGTTACTCCACGTTATCGGTGGCATGGCGAATGCGCAAATTAACTGCTGGTAAACCACGTTCGTTTCTCCGGCGTATATTTTTCAAGTACAGCATTCTCATCGTCCGCATCGTACTCATCGAAATGCCACTCGCCGATCGATGAGCGACTCATTATTTCTATCCAAATTGTTTTATTTTCCTTCGAGGATACGAGATTGCGAGAAAGTTTTAAAACTCGAAGGCGACGATACTTATTCGCTAAATTATTTAAAATATGAAAAGTGATGCGATCGTCGATCGGGCATCCGAGGAGGAGGAGAGGTGTGGGAGGGGGTTTGAAGAGAAGAAGAAAGATCGAATGGTGAAACCTATTAACGTTTCAGGCCTGTCCTGGTGATCGGTGGCTCCTGCCCTCAGGATCACGAAGGCATCGGAGGGTTTCAAGAGTGGCCCCAAGTGGAGGCAAGCAAGCCTTACTGCAAATACGCAGCGCGGCCTCCCACGGCCGCCCTCATCCCGCTTCACGTGGAAAAGGCTGTAAGGGCGGCGACCTACGGCAGACCGGGTAACGTTATTTTATTCGAGAGCACCTTAACCATCCCTCCGAGTTCATTCGCTATTGTCTTCGGGGCTCGATTTTGAGGAATGAAATAGCGAAAAGCGAATACGAAACCTAACGATACGCGATAAAACAACCAAGAGTATATTACGATTTACACGCTACGCATAAGTATCGCGTATCACTGTTGACGCAAGCGACGAGTTGTACGTTGCTTCCTGCGATACCGTTGTTTCGCTAAAGGCGCCAAACCTCGATGTCTCATAAAGCATCCGCGCAAATTAATAATTTACGATGATTGTAGGCGTCGCATATCTGGATGTACCGGCTACCGTACTGAAGCAATTGGTGGAGGAGGATAAAATCGCGAAAGTCGCCCCTTGTCCGCCGCCTCCGCTGATTTATCCCGATCAACGACTGATCGAGCAAGCAGCGGCTTTCTTAATGAGGGCAAAAAGGCCCTTGATCGTAGTGGGCAAAGGTAAATGTGGCCTATGAATTTGAGCGGTGACAATGTTTAATCCATAACGCTGTAACTACCAATCGATATTGTACGAATACTTCGTGCATTCGTATCTCTCTCGTGTCGAAGAGTTTTAAGATTACCGCCAACTCGTACTTCTTTTCTTATAAAAGAGACACTCGTTAACGCACTATTTCGCGAAGTATCATTCGCGATTGATCGTTGGGGCGCTTTCTGCACTCGCTACAGGTGCTGCTTATGGACGAGCCGAGAAGGAAATTCGCGATCTCGTCTACTCGACCGGGCTGCCTTTTCTACCGACGCCGATGGGGAAAGGGGTGGTACCGGACGCGGACGATCGGTGCGTCTCCACGGCAAGAACATTCGTTTTGCAGCAGTGCGACGTATTGCTCTTATTGGGCGCTAGGCTTAACTGGATGCTGCACTTCGGCCGACCACCTCGTTTCCAGAACGACGTTAAAGTCATACAAGTGAGCTTTCCTTATGCGCAAGTATTCCCAATTCCCAGATCAGCTCACTATTTATTAGAAAGGATCTCAAGTGCAATTTAAACTATTTCTATTGTATTTCATGATCCACTTGACTTACGATTAGATTTCAAACCAACGGATTTACGATATAGATATTGCGGTTGGTAATTTCCAATCAAACTTAATACTACTCGCTGGTATTGCGTAAACCAAATGAAAATAAAGCAAACAAGCGGGTTGCGGTCCAAGCGAAGCACTCGGGCTAATTTTAAAATAACGATGGGGCGAACGATTCGTAGATCGATCTATGCGCCGAGGAATTGCATAATTCCGTCCCCTCGGCAGTGGCGATACAATCTGATGTAGCTACTGGCGTACAATGCTTGGTGAACAGCTTGAGGAGTAAGAACTTCTCGCTAAACAAGAACGGCGAATGGTGGAAGAACATTACTTCCCGGTCGGATAAAAATAAAGCATTCGTTCAGGTGAACGTTACAGAAATCTGATAAGTTATGCACACGCTTTGACGAAACGTAATAACGATAAGATTATATTTTATTTTTGTAGAAAATTAGTTTGGACACATCCGTGCCTCTCAACTACTATACTGTGTTCAAACACATTCAGGATGTTATACCGCCTGGTGAGCGTCGGTAGATTTAGTAGATCAGTGATAGGTCGTTCCGACTGGAATAAACTCTTTTGTCGACCGTTTAGACTGCATCATCTGCTCGGAGGGTGCCAACACTATGGACATTGGAAAAACTATGTTACCGAATAACCTACCTCGCCACAGATTAGACGCAGGCACCTTCGGTACCATGGGTGTTGGTTTGGGATATGCTATAGCCGCCGCTCTCTTCTGTAAGGAATTCATGCCCAAGAAGAGAGTATTGTGCGTCGAAGGGGACAGTGCTTTCGGTTTTTCCGGAATGGAAATCGAGACTATGTTCAGGTCGTACGATCTAGCAAAATTCCCCCAACTTTCTACGTCTCGTGCCCACTGCTGTTAACGCATATCTTATTCCTTTACAGATATAAATTGCCCATCATTATTATCATAGTAAATAATAACGGCATTTACGGTGGACTCGATAATGAAACTTTTAAGCAGTTACAATCGTCGGGCGATCCTACGCAAGTGTAAGTTCATGCTAAATAATGATGTTTCGATCTCCGAATTTTTATTCTTAATACATATTTGTAGAACACCGCCATATTCTTTGACTTCTGAGACGCATTATGAGAAGATGATGGAAATGTTTGGAAAAAAAGGACATTTTTGTACGACTGTTCAAGATATTCAGCGAGCATTGAAGCAGTCATTACAAGTGGGTCGAGTTGTTAGAACTCGATAATGTAAAACCATATAACATAATTCTGGATATATGTGACGGGATAAACCTTTGTTTACAGGTGCTGGATGCTCCGAGTCTAATCAATATAATGATCGATCCTCAGGCAGACCGTAAAGAGCAAAAGTTCACTTGGCTTACGGAGTCTAAGCTTTAAATTTATTTCGTGCCGAAAAAAATGTTGAAGCGACGATCGAAGAATCGAATCGCATTGATCGTGATCCAAACACCGTGGATAAAAATATTTACTATAAAAATAGCAAGGCTTATATTACATTGACATTCCATATATGTGGATGTATCATCGATATTGAGTTTAAAGCTTTTTATAATCAGGCTTTTTGTTGGAAAATATTTTTTATAACCAACGCACAAAGGTTTACGGGATAATCCTCAAAGGAAAATTAATACAGTGCGATATTTGTATATATATTGAACAATAAAATAAGGTAACCGATCATTCGTCTATGCAGGAAAGTATTTGTTCCGTAACGGACATGGATGTTAAAGGCTCCGGTAAGTTCAGTTGCAACCCTTTTTCGCTTTCCGTTAAGGTCGATAAATTTATTCCCATTCCTGTAGCCACCGTGCTTAAAGATTGATTCGCACCTTCCACTGCCATGAACAATTGTCCATTTTCCTTTACGAGCTCGTTGATTATACTCAATTCCCTTCTTCTAAAAAACACAATTTAACTCGCTTATAACAATTCCTCAAGTGATTCTTTAGATATAAAAGCATTAATCTACATTTTCAAAGCAACATTGTTTATGCAAATCAACATCTTTTGTAGCTCAACCGTAACTTCAGTAGTCGAGGATTCGTCGGATTCCATTATTCCAAATTCCAATAAAAGAAAAAAGCGCTAAACCAAATTTTTAACTTTATCACATATTTTATTGAAAACCACTGCACGGTAACCACCTGAACTCCAAGATATCGGCATAAAAACTTTCGTGAATTACATCCCGCGCATCTATCTTTGAAAGTGAAACAAACATAGACATAAGAATTGCAGTAGTTGCGCAAGCGGATAGTCGAACTTCCATACGAAAGAGTCAGGGACCAATTCTGTTTATCATGTCTGGAGAATTTTCCATGCGATACCTACATCGTAGATTCGATGATTCGAAATCCACCCTTAAAACCATCCAGTCTAGGTTAAACTACTATAGCGCTGGATGTCGTAAATCAAACAAACAAATCTACACAGGACACTAAACCGAGCGTGAGACAAATGGTGTGCGAAGTAATCTTCGAATCGGAATTTTGATCGTGCATTCGTGGGATACGTGGGCAGAAACGATGGATGTTCGATCGACAGGCCTGTGATCGAACGTAAGTGGTTTTATTGGTCGCTAACCCGACGCAGGATCCACCAATTGTAGGGCGGGAAAAATGTTGACTGCCGTTTCGCCAATGCATGGACTTGACGTCACTCACCATCGTACCGCATGAAAGAGAACCTTGAAACTGTAAATTATCGTAAAAAGTCATGACATCGAAAACATTGGGCATACAGGAACGAAATGAGACAAAACGTGTCAGAATGATAATGATCGGCGAACCGTGAAACAGAAGAACCGAATAGTTAAGGTTAACCTTGCTGATATCACGTTCCAAATGCTGGCACATCCCGAGTCTCACTTTGGCCATAAAACCATCCTTTATATCAGCTGATGAATTCAATATAACTACGCGGCGAGATAGCTCTAAGATACTCACATTTATCATTTATAAATCTGAACATTGTCATGGCAGATTTTGTCTTAGGGGAGCTCAGCGGTGATCAGACCGAAAAGGTTCTGCAATTTCAGGTAAGCTACATTTTGCAAATCACTCTACGCCACCAAAATGTGACTTTTCTGAATCTGCGCTTTATATTATTCCATTCTTTTTAGGACTTAACTGGAATTGAGGATTTGTCGGTGTGCAGAGATGTTTTACAAAGGCACAATTGGAATTTAGAAGTTGCTGTACAGGTAAGAATGCTCCTTCTTTGTCTATGTATTGCTTTCCCCCCAAAAAAAACATCGATCTTTGACGATCTTAATACATGTTAGTGATGAAATTTATTTTTTTCTATTATATTGTTTTTTTTTTATCCAATCTGTTCGTAATGTTTATGAATGATTTAGGTAAAATTATGAATTTCAATTGATTGATACTTTTCCTGGCAATATAGCAATACAGTATTCCATCTTTTGTTGTACATGATTGGCTTAGCTAAGAAATAATTTGTTTTTAACAGGAACAGCTAAATTTATACGAAGGAAGACCATCTATGTATGCGCAAGACTCACGCTCGCGTCCACCGCAGGTTGTGGACGATAGTAGTTCAAGGATATATTTCAATTATGCTGGAAGTCCTGGTGGCGGTGGTGGATTGCTTTCATATATCTTTTCGATGTGTTATAATTTAATAAGCAGTGTCCTACAGCTGATCTTTGCGATATTTAGGGCAGATGTTAGACCCGGTACGTAATGTACAAAACTTATCCCTTTTTGGACGCTAATTTTTTGACAACCAACCGCAACAAGATTTTGTGTTCTCAAGTATCTTCCGATCCAGTGGAAGATGTCGTTACTTTTATTCGAGCTTTTGAAGAGCGATATGGTAACAGCCATCCAGTATTTTATCAAGGTTCTTACGGCCAAGCTCTATCGGATGCTAAGCAGGAACTAAGATTTTTGTTAGTATACCTGCATAAAGACGAAGCTCAAGACATCGACCAGTGGTGCAGGTAGTATATTTTATTAAGCTAAT
Organism: Ampulex compressa; assembly: GCA_038496175.1. Taxonomy (NCBI): domain Eukaryota; kingdom Metazoa; phylum Arthropoda; class Insecta; order Hymenoptera; family Ampulicidae; genus Ampulex; species Ampulex compressa. The sequence goes on along the minus strand of JBCFXI010000195.1, from coordinate 203,193 downwards.
ATTAGCATTTGTAAATTATACATGTAAATATTTTATTTCTGTTATTGGAATAGAAATTCCGATTTCCATATAAAAGATCCAACTTCAAATCCTATCTGTATCACCGTGGAAAAATTTTCATGTAGTATGTAGACATATAGTTGCAGGTCCAATGGGCTTGGTAATCAATGAAAAAAAATTAAGCTAATAATATCTGAATATCCATAGGAACACGCTGTGCGATCCTGAAATTGTTCGATATATAAACATACATACTCTATTCTGGGCATGTAACGTACAATCGGGCGAGGGATACAAAGTGGCAGAAGCGCTTAAGTCCGGTTCTTATCCTTTCTTGGCCCTAATCGTGTTAAAAGATAATAGAATGACAATAGTTGGCAGGTATGTGAGAAGGGAAGATATTCCATATCCACTACATAATATTCCAACATCGTTAAACTCATTTTCTCTCAATTTATCGTAACAGGATGGAGGGTATACCATCATCCGCAGACTTAATGTCACGCTTACAAGCAATTATAGATCACAACGAAATTAATCTGATACAAGCGCGACAAGACAGGTAAAGGAGAAGTTCTTCCAACCTATGGTTTCCTCTTATTTTTTATTTCACCCACGCATTTAACGCGATGATCACTGACGCAGAGCGGAGCGCAGCGCTGCGCAATCTTTGCGGCGACAACAAGACAGAGCGTACGAAGAATCATTGCGCGCCGATCAAGAGAAGGATCGGAAAAGGGAGGAGGAACGAAGAGCAAAGGAAGAACAGGAGGCCAGAGAGAAGGAAGAACTTAATGCGCAAGAGATGGAAATCCAACGCATTCGTCTGGAGAAAGAACTGACAATTAACAAGGTGCCTGTGGAACCTGAGCCTATCAATCCCAATGCCTGTCACTTACAGATCAAGCTCGGAGAAAGAACGATGAAACGACGTTTTCTCATGTCAGATACAATAGAGGTATAATTACAAACATTTGATCGAGCATATCTAGATGTACTATAAATATCCATGATAAGCAAGGAAAAGAAAGGAGGACAATACATAGTTCCATTTCACTGTATATTTAGATTCCAGCAAAAAACAAAAATTCATAAAATGTCGAAAAATCGAGGTTCGGTCTAAACGGTCGATGGAGCTGCGTTAGATAAGGTTTAATTGTAGATAGTATGGAAGATAACTTTCAATGAACAACTCTGTTTAGGACGTGTATCACTGGATATTCAGCCAGCCAGATTCTCCAGCCAGCTTCGAAATAACGACAAGCTTTCCAAAAAGGATTCTTTATCCGTGCAGAGATATCCTCACATTATCCGCAGCTGGATTAACCCACAGAGAAGTTCTTCACGTTAATGACCTAGATGACTAACCTGCACTTTTAACGTTGCATCCTTTCTATTCGAGTATCATTCCACGGAATTAATGATACTGTGGCAAGAGACATTTATCAAAAGATAATTCATACATACACGACAACATGTGTATATATATGCATACATGTGATGTGTATGAAAACATGTGTATATATATATATATACATATATATGCGTACGTGCGCGTCCGTGCGCATGTATGCGTGTGCGTATACGTGAAAATATATTTGATACACTCGAAGTATTTTACGTGGACGTGTAATTTGCTGATGCATGTAAATTTTCTAAACTGATTCGCAAAACGCATCAGGTCTGTAGAACACCAAAAATTACGTCTCAATATATCCCGATGTCATTTAATGGAGGTAATAATAACGTTCGTGGATGAGGCGATACTGTATGGCAAAAATACACACTCACTGAAATACATGTTAACATAAAGGAGAGCATATTTCGTTTTAGAAACTATAAAATTTATATATACAGGGCTACTATAAAAGAAATAGACAGTTTCAACGTTTTATACGTTTTGTACGCTGAAAACATTTCTTTTACAGCGACCCTGTGTGTATATAAATATATATATATAAATATATATATATATATATATATATATATGCAAGCGAAATTCACGTAAGCTGTAGACCAAACGTTTGTTACATCTGTTTTAAAATTTTTTTAACTCGTGGTTAGAGAGCAAAAGAACGATGGCGATGGCAAGTGACTGTATAATTTATAAGATATACTGCGCCGCGATACAAATATAGGGCGATAGCGTGAATATCCTGTAAAAAACACCTGAGCGAACGTAACAACGTCTAGCCAATATGGTTCCTTTTCGTGGTTTACAGTTAATGTTATTTCAATTAATCATATCGGATATCTTACCGGATTTGTACTAAACTATAAGACTAATTCTAAATATCTCGCTAGGAATTATAGTAACGTAGTTCAAGTTTGATTTGGACATAAGTATTGCAAGTAATTTCACCGAGGAAGCTGATGATTTAGTTGATTTTTTCTGATCGAGATAGACATCGTCGCCGTTTCATAAAAACGAAATAATATTTGCATGAATGTTGAATTTGCGGAGATTATTTGTGGTATTTCTGTCATAATCTCTAACGAGATGAGCCTTGTTTATTCGAAACGATTGTATTTGGAAAACATTTGAAGTGATAGAACAAAGGAATTATCCGTAGCATTTATCAGCGTAAATCAGCGCAAAAAGTACGATAGTGTCAAATTCGTAAACGTCGAAAGATTAATTGTTTGGTATGCATTTTGCGATCCAATTTTGATACGCACGTTTATTTTTCACAGATATTCTTAAGATCGCTTTAGGTGATCGATCCTGAACCGCTGGCGGCGTGTTGATTTAAGACAATTACGTAAACGTACTAAGCGTCTTTCCCTAAAAGTAACATCACTGTCATGATAATTGCATTACACGCGAGTTATACATTATTTTATGCATTGTGCATTATACAGAAATTCTAAAAATGTAATAAAGTTTCGTTACGTATTGAAACTTATGGTCGATGTGAAAATATTTTTCGATAAGTAAAATGTAAACTTTCAAGACGAAAGCTTCACGAAAGAAGGAGAAAGGCTCGATGGAGTGTCTGATTATTCTCGTATCACAAAGACTCGCTCTGTGACTATACTGTTTTTTTTACACGTGAACCGGTGGTAAAACGGTACATAAACAAATAGATCTTGCTAATTTTAAATAACAGATTGGTTTTTCACGTAAAGGTATTTATAAATTTGATTTAAATAAGTATCGCAACAAACGGGCCATCGACTAATCTCTTCTTTTCCCTCTATGCGGCAAGTTTTCGTTACAAGTTGAGAGAACAAATGTTTACCAGCATATCTTTCGAGCAAAGACTAGCATGCAGGGTAGCCAGTCTTTTGTTTATCTTTCAATTCGTTTTGAGAAGCCATTAACAAGATCAGATTGTCTATAAACGTAGAAAAAATGTTTATGCATTTGGTCTGTTTGTTGGTGACACTACTTATTATTTTTGGACTTGCGTATGCTAAGCCATTGTGAGTATCGATAAATTCCAGTAAAAAACCAAAATTTCTCGATAGCGAAGAAAGGTTTGCGTTATAGAAGAGGGACTATTAATTTTCAATTTTCTTTCACAAATACCCAAATTTTAGGCTTCAAAATAGAAACAATTGGATTCGTGCGCCCATGGACTATCCTTTGTCCTTGTACAATCGTATATATGCTCAACCACGGCCTGATCTCGACGAAGACATTGCGGATGATAATCCACCTTCCGATGAGGTACGAGAAGGATCGTTAGTCGTGGAAGGATATGAGCATTCTGACCTTTGGCAACCATCAGAAGTGATTCAGGATCAATCGCAGAAAAGAATTCCGGAGATAGCACGTTTCTTGGGAAACAATACTGAGAGAAAGGAAAATGAGGGCCGCAAAGTAACTGGTAATAAAGATTAAAATATTTGTGTAACGTAAATATATAGTATTCGATTCGCAAAAGCACCAATGGGGAATGGAGAAATGTCAAATAATTGTTCAAAGCATAATGCAATATGCTGACGCTAATGTTTCATATTTATATGGCTATAGAAACTGCTCAACCATTAGTAGCGCAGGATAACATCGATAGAAATATGAAAGAAAAGCTTACGAAGGAACATATGCTACAGACATTACAGTCTACCTTTGCGCCAACTAATAAGTTTAATAGCAATCAGATATATATGATATTACAAGAGTCGCTTAAGCAAAATATGACAGAAAGCAGATCCGTGCCAGAAACTACCACTACTGGAAGAAAATCTACCAGGTTATTGTTTTTAATAATGCAAATTCAAAAATATCTTAGCAGTTGCCAGTAACGTAAGATTAAAAACATACTAATACTAGCACGTAAATAACAAACTTTTATCGATAGTAAGGAAAACGGGACGCCCTTGTACGCGAATGATGAAAATGCATCAAAAGTTGGTGGTGTTAGCCAGCGAGTACAGACCGGAAAATCCTGCGATGATAGCATACAATAGTAATGAGAAATTTGAATATACTACTCTACTATAAAAAAATCCTGTTGCAGTTTTTATTTTATAAATTTCATGATAGAACGTGTTTCTTTACCACGATTACATGTCATTTCAAGAAGGACAAGCGAGTCAAATGTATTTCATGAATTTATTTCGCAGCTTTCTGGCATATAAGAATGTACAGAATGTTCAAAATAGTTACATCGTCACATTCTTACTTTGCTTCCAAACTCTATTGCACCTCAAAGTTATTCAATTCGTTCGGTAGGTTTTTGATAAAATCGACATACGGAACAAAAGGTATTCTATAACGTAACCAATTCTGAATCACAATTTTTTTTCCACTGTGGTTCAAAAAGAATGGTTCCAAACTGAAACTTCACTTATTTTTAAAGGAACTGATTCACACAAAAATTGATTAAATATTGGTTTCTTTTTGTGCCATTACTGTTGTAATACGTCAGCCTTTTTTTAAGAAGAATTTAACTTTACTTTTGTACTATTCTTTTCACATCACTGTGTATTATGAAAATGAATAGCACAATTATCACCGAAGGGTAGATCCAAATTCATGTTGAATTCTTTTATTTTATTTAGTGTGAGGTCTTGTTTTTGCCTTTTTCCTGGAGCATTGAGCATGACTATGAGCACGCAGACCGTTGAACACCTTGTTGTTAAGTTTGACATCGAAACCACCCGTATCCCCTGTGTGAATACCAGGGGGAAATTCTAGAACTCTGCAGGCATTTATTCTCGACGACATTAATATGTCATGCTTGGTGACAATCTGAGAACCCTCTCCTATCTTCTTATATCCACAACGTGGAATCGATGCATATTCCTTTTCTATGCTCTAATTTTATCGAAATTTGAACGATTTAATTAGATTACACGACTATTGAATAACCACAAAAAATTTTCTCTCCTGAGACTTACCACAAACCTATCAAAGTCCTTAGGCGTCTCTTCCGCGTCTACTTTATTGTCTTCACATTCGTCAAATGTAGATGTTCGGTAATTTGTGTATGTGACGTTAACTGAAAAACACGAAAGAGTTATTACGAACAACGGTTTTTGATGACACAGGTATTACAACACCTTTGGCATCACGGTTGAGTTTTTCTTCCGTACGCTTTAGCATCAAATCATACTCTTTGTTGAACTGGGATTGCAACATGTGTGCTATCACTTCATCGCTATCAGTGTCGTGTATCTCGTACATTCCAGGATCCTGAATATCGTTATCCTCCGTGTGGTTGTTTATTAGTTGTTTCATTTCTCTGAAAGTAATGAACAAAGATTACGTTACAACAATGATCGAAAGTCTCAGAAATTTTGGATGCCAAATCATTTTCCACTGTTTGTTTGAAGTAAAAATTAAGCGCTCACTTCTCTTGTAGGCTCAATGCCAGTTGCTCCGATGTTATATCCAATAAACTGACAGGACCTTCTATGTCCTGAATTTTTCCCCACGGTGTTGTCATTCTATAAGATAATTGCAAATATGATGCTCCCCAAACTTTGTTAATTTAAGAACTGCTTTTGTAAGACGTATATTCTGCCACCATCGTTAATTTTATACTTTTGCTTAAAATATAAAATAATAACGTTGCGTGATAAGTGGATTGCGCATTATGAAGCAATATATGTCTTTCACCTCAGATTTAAATAATGACGAAATTAGTGTGGAAAAAAATTCAATTCATGAGACAAATCAGAGATTCCTCGAAAACACATTTTAAGGATTAGGATGAGGACATATTAGATAGAGAATAATAAATATCTACTTTGTAAATTATCAATCTGATTAACCGCCTTGTCAAGCAAAACTCGTTTATCCTTTTTGACGAACGCATGGATCTTCGATAGAATCTGTACGTTAAAAAACAATAAATTCACGATGGTGTACCTTGTGCTTATGATCAATTAAGGGGAAGTTTGGAAGACAGGAATTCTGAATTGACAAAAACACTCCGTATATATTCCGATTGCAGACTGACGAATGTCACACGAAGTTGGCCACACGTGATCTAGGTTGGTTCAATGATATCTTCCGTTTCGTGGTAACTTAATCGATAAGACAGAAAACGATATTCATGCACTTATGTGTGATTCAATCTCTGAGAGCTTCATTTTTTAACTTTTTAGATTTTAATAAAATTGTGCCGAATAATAAATCTATATCAACAACAAGCGTTATTCTGATTATAGGCATTCAGTGCCATTCAGTGATAAAAATTCGTGCAAGTTGTTAAAGCAAAATTGCAAAAAATAATTCGCAGTAGATATGACTCATCTCACGAGTAAACTTTTTGGTATACAACGAACATTTATTCAATGTACAACACTTTGTGTTTAATTTTTTTTCCTTATAATATACTCGATTAGTCAAATATACAACACATTTTCATCATTGAACTTCTATTTCGCCCAAGTATATCTGCTTGTCACTGGAACCGGAACACACTGAAATAAAATATATGCTTTTAATATGTCTGCCATTTAAAAAAGGTAAGAAGTAATATGTATCCATGGACGTTGTAATGTAATTTTAAATGACCAATTGGCTCCTTGGGATGAAAGTCAATGTCGTTTACGGAGCCATTGTGCCCTGGTAATTTGTACAATATTCTGCGGCTGGTGGTATCCCAGATGTAGTGGAAACGATCTGACGATCCGGCTGAGACTTTGCTGCCGTCGGGTGACCATGCACATCTTAATAAGTTCTAAACGAGAAGTTTAATTTTTTAAACATTAACTCAAGAAACGATCTTCCAAAATCAGCATTAGTATTGTATGTCGCACATTCTGTTTACCTTTTCAAAATTATGCTGATGACCGGACAATATTTTGACGCAACGCTCGTACGGAGCAAAAGGTCTTACGTCCCAAATCCTTAAGGTATTATCCATGGCATTGGAAAGAATGTAAGATCCGTCGGGACTTAAACTGAGCCCTGTTATCGTGTCCGAATGACCTTTGAGTTTATATAGCACCGTATTTTTTCTTAAATCCCATACTTTAATGTCATTGTCAATACCACCGCTTATCACCTGTTCCGCCGTATCGTTAAACGTCACTGCTGTAACCTATACAAGAGTTACTTGTATACACGATGTACAATCAATAATACTTTATTTCAATTTCTATCAATAATATATTGCAACAGTTACATTGATTTCTTAAATGTGTCACTGCGAAAGTGTTTTTACAAATAATACATCGACATTTATGCTTTACCTGATACGTGTTATTTAACGTGTAACACTGCCCCCTCTTTCTGGGATCCCATACCCGAATAGTACTGTCATCGCTACCCGAGCATAATTGTGTAGGACCTCTCCGTGCCCCAGATACGGAGTTCACAAAGGAAGTATGACCTTTAAGTTTCTTTATCCTCGTTCCCGCTACTATGTCCCATAAGCCTAACGTCATGTCTGTACTCGCAGTGTATAGATGACTACCATCAGGACTAAAATGCAGTTCCATCACTGCTCCACTATGTCCAGACATGGCAGAAATGTTTTCACACTCTCCATAAACGTTCCAAATGACTGTAGTGGTAAGTTCGGTAATAACGAGTTATAAGCTTCACAAATTGAAATTTCTATAGAATGAAATATTCCATACGAAATTTTATACATCACAATAGCCTACTTTGTACGTACAAATTTGTCGATCGAATCCAGTGGATGCCAAGTATTGGCCTTCCGGATGAAATTCAAGGGAGAAAACGTCACCTTGGTGGCCTTCGAGTAACATGATCGGTGCCATCAACGAAGACGTCCTCGGTGGGCCCTATTAATGTCAAGCAAAACGGTAAATTAACAATTGCTAATTCTGACATTGATATACTTAATAAATAACGGACGCAGAAAAAAAGGTTAGACCTACGCTCTGTACAACAGCCTTCTCTCTGCTGCTGAACACCACTTCATTTTTGGTTCTTTTCGAAGCTGGGACCAATGCCAATATATCGTCCCCTTTCCTTTTGTCTAAAATTGGCATTTTATCGGATAACTTTTTTCAGAATTGGAAATCGTGAGCGTCCACCACGCTCGTAGGAATCACGAATGACAGATGTTATTAGTTTCCGAATGCTACGTGAGATGGCTATACGGTCAACCATTCAAATTATATTTACATTTCAAAAAAATTCCGACCTTGTTTTGATGTACGAACAATCAAAGATATCTATTTAATTATTATCTCTTAATAATGATTTACAGTTCATATGAATTTGTGAACTTGTTACGAACAAGTGTATATAATGTTTGATATTAGGAGTACAATTAACACCACATAACGTAACTTAGAATTTATTAAATATGATATACATATGTATATATATATACATATATTTTTTGTTATATATTTACTATAAACATTTTTGATACCTTTTATCGGTACTTTCACCCAAAAAATAATGGTCATGATATTTTCTGCAATGTACGGCAGACACAGCAATTTTCATAAATACATTTATTTACATCCAACCATTAGAGGCAATCGTATAGGTCCGCCACATCCAGTTTGTTAACGACATATCTACCAATAAATTCTTTCATTTTAGAAGATCGCACACGCGTTCGAGTCATCAATCCTGTGCACCACTGGGCAGAAGCTAACGCTCGGTCTTGTTTCGTATGTTTAACCAAAAATGATATTACCAACAAGACCTGCGTATTACACACGCGATATCCGCAAGCACGCAGCAGAGACGTAGCCATACTTCTGTTGTGGAGTGGGCATCCGACTTTTATTATTGTTTGGATAAATTAGTGAAAATTGCTCAGGCCATATTATTCTTGCATCGTCAGCAACGGTATCTTATCAATAATTTTATAATAATGATACAGTAAATACTTGTATTTATTATTTATGGACTAACCGTATGACCAATTCAATACTCGATATAGCAGGTTATAACAATAACTACTATGATTCAGTCACAGGCCAAGACACGTCAATGTCGCTACACTTTGCAACTTTGATAGTTTCACACATTTGATTATATTTCGATAGATCCCTCCCTGGCTACGTCAATGGCTTGCGGAAAAAAACGACCCTGCACCGTTGGACGATTGGTCGTACACGATCGTACACGTTCTCCTTTTCGTTCAGCAATCTGTCTCTCATAAAAAAGTAGATTCTTTTCTCTCTCTGGTTTTTTTTTAACTATTTAAATACAGATCTAAAAAAATCAATTTGACGTCAGATCTGGCAAACGTGGTACAAATGCGTTAAAGAAAACTCATGATAGTATCGTGCTATGAACAAAAATGTACAGGACAATGGTCAGCACCTTGGGCTAACGATCATTGATGTTTATGCCCGCTTCTATTACCTACACGACGAAAGTTATGGCCGATCAATCGAATATCACTACAAGAGCATCGTCGTCGGATTTTCCATGAAGCTCTTAAAGGCGGACAACCATTGCGCACCGACCGCACCATCGACGGTACGATGATCGCAGCTGGCAGTTACGGACATGTATTGAGCTATTGTAAATCTGTAACGAAGAAAAAGTAGAGTGAAATGTCGATGTATGTTTAGACATTGTCGAGAAAGCAATCGACGCTCACCCTTTCTCATTTTTGGCAGGTATCAGTCTAGACTCTGTGGTTCCTACAGCCAGAATGATGGACTGAGGCGGATTCACGATGGCGGAAAAGTTTTTAATGCCAAACATTCCCAGGTTGGAAACCGTAATGGTGCCCCCTTGGAACTCCTGTGGCTGTAGCTTTCCTTCCCTAGCCTTGGACGCTAATACCTTAACGTCTTTACTGATTTGGACTATTCCCTTTGTATCCGCGCCAAACACTATAGGAGTTATTAGGCCATTTTCTGTACTTACTGCTACGCTTACATCTACGTTATTGTATCTGGAAAGAATAATACGGATTTTGTTATTAAATATTATGCTAATTTTATATAAGCGCAATCCTACCAAACGCGCTCTTCCCATTCTTACAGCTTCGAGTATTTGTTGGTGGAATACTCACTGTCTAATAACTTCTCCCAACCACGCGCTATTGCCTTCTGGAACTTTCTTACAGGCCATCGCCATTCCCTTGATGATGATATCGTTAACGCTGAGCTTTACCTTCTCCTTTTCCAACAACTTATTGAACTCTTCTCGCATAGCCAAAGCTGCATCCATTTTTATGTCTACCGTTAGATAGTAGTGTGGTATGGTTTGCTTGCTCTCCGACAAACGCTTGGCGATGACCGCTCTTATATTAGATACCGGAATGTCTACGCCACCTGGCGCACCAGCGACGACTCCTGCTACGGCTGCCTGAGCAACAGCTGGCGCTGCCCCCTCCAGATCTTTAGACGTTATAGAACCATACAAACCTGTTCCCTTTAGACCCTGTTGCAAGTAAAAGAATCATCGTGTGGTAGTTGCACGCTGTACAGGTTATGCAATGTAACAATACATCTCTAACGCGTAAATCACTTGTAGTACAGTTTAAGCTACAGATACTCGACGGTATCCAAAATAATTACGATACAAAAATTATCGGTTCTTTCTATGTATTTTGCTGGACTGGCATAGCGATATTACCTCCAGGCTGAGCCCCTTCTCGGCGGCTAATCGTTTGGCCAATGGACTAGCATAGATTCTGTCTCCTGGTGCAACGCTCGTCGATGCTGGTTTCACCGTAGACGGTGGTGGCGATGGAGCAGATGGTGCGGCTGGAGGTGTCGATGGACGTGGAGTAGCGGGTGCAGCCGCTGCTGGCGATGGAGATGGCCCATCCTGGCTGTCATCTTTGTAATCTTTGAAAGCGGCTACGCTAGCCTCATCTGACACTATGATGCACACTAACTTTCCAATTGCAACGTTCTTTGTTCCTGCCGGTACTAATATCTTGGCCAAGTAACCCTCTTCGGGTGTTTCGAAACCCATAGTTGCCTTATCCGTTTCAATCTCCGCGAGCAGATCTCCTTCATTCAACTTTTCACCTGGGAATAAAATCGCCAACAATTTTTCACACCTTGTACTCCTTTAGCAACTCTATGGGGAACTGCACAATTTGCATGACAACCTTTGGTTTTGTTTTTACACCAACAAATGGATAATCTCAATTACAATTGAGAAAATTATATTTTCAATACCATTAAAACAAAATTGTTAGACATAACTCACCCTCTTTCTTTTGCCAACTGACTATGGTACCAGTTTCCATGGTCGGAGACAAAGCAGGAAGTTGTACTTTGATGTGATCCGGATAATCCGCATAAAATCTCAGTTGTTGCCTCCATGGCGTCGTCGTAGGGCACGAGGTACCGTGAACCTGAGTCCTGCGCGTCAAGGAAAAAGACTGCGTTTTATCACAAGAAAAATTAAGGTTTGTAAAGAAAAGTTTCAACGCCGTTTTAACTTGCAATCACTGTATTACAAATATCACCTTATCTTCGTCTCTAACTTAACATAAACACAAAATGCCGCTCGTACGTTCACCATAAACGTAGACCAAATTTCCTCGATATCAGCGAGGACCATAGTCCATGCCCCCCTTCCGAGACCCCTGCACGATTCGACTCCGGGTAACCTCTCGTAGTCGAAGATCGGACCGAAGTAGGGTAAGATGCACAAAGGCCAAATACCTCTGTAAATGTTTTCTGTGAAGACATCGAACGATCACGGCCCTTACGACGTTGGTCCGCACGGATGTTCGGAGTAGCGTACGTGCCAACTCGTTACGTAGCCTCACCGTGGTACGTATCATAGCTCAAAACACTCCTTGGATGGTTTAACCACCGATATCAGTAAGTGCCACGCGTCGTTCGCCCTCGAGTTTTTTTTCTCGTAGTCTCAGAAGTCGGGCAGGAGTCGGAAAAAGGCCAGGTGTCGAGGCACGAGCGCGTCAAACGTCTAGGGGTTAACGTCTAGGCGAAAGAGGACTAGAGGCGAATGCCAAATTAGAGGTCGTTGGCAAGGTCACGTGGTGTGGAATTTGAAATGGGATTTTCAGCGCGAGAGAAGGACCGGCGAATCGGTGCACCTCGATGATGCTCGTCCTCGTGGTGGTCCAGGATAATCCTCGAACCGCGCATCGCATCCACGATTTTATCGCCAATCCGATCTACCGTCTTTCTCCGTTACGGAGCACACCGCCGATAAACTCGTCGGTGGAAAACGACGGGAGCGGGCGCGATGAGCGACGATGACGGAAACTCTAGCCACGTAATCGACGAAGCCTCGGAACTTAGCGGCGCCAGTTATGACGGAACTCGTGCCAAGAGCGTGTTTACCGAACGAGAACCTGTCTCCCTCACTCTTTCATTGACTACTGGAACCGAGATTCATTATTCCTTTTTTTTTTCAATCAATTTTCAGCACCGACTTCTAAGGTCTATTGGCCTATAGGCCCTACTGTTTAAGGTGGATTCCGAACCACCAGAGTTACGGTATACGTATCGTATGAAAAAAGTAGAGGTTATGGGCGGGATTCGAAGCCGGGCCTCCCGCATGGAAGTCCAAACCTCTATCCACTACACCACCGTAGCTCTATCGATTTATTTTACAGACAAAACTTTCAAGTACCCCGATCAAAGGCATTTATGAATGAAACTTCGGAATACCCAAAGTAGCGAATAACGTCTCATGAGTAACGACGGAACTCGTGCCAAGAGCGTAGCTAGTAAAAGAAGTGCTGTTTTTTTTCTTACGAATGAAACTTTGAAATACGGAATCAATGGCGGCGATGGAAGATTAAAAGCCGATTTTTTACATGTCCAAAAGCATCGGTTTTTATGCGCGAAGATCCAAGTTTGAATCTCGCCCGTTACTTCTGCATAAGTTTCCATACGATACATAACGTTGTACATACATGTTACTGACGATTCGTAATACGGACACCTTAAAACGTCGGTTAAAACGAAAGAAAAGACAGTCTATGATTTAGACGGGATTCCTCGATTATGTTGTTTCAAGTCTTCGTGCTATCGTCCAAAAGTTTCGTAGAAGGTTTCAAGGAAATGAAGAAATCTGATACTACGAAAAGATCGAGGAAGAGCGCCTCGGAGAACGCTTCAGAGGGTAACGTGGAGATCGCCGATGGAAGGTTCACTTTTCGCAACGGGGACACATACGAAGGAGGATTTAAATTGATTCGTGGCAAACGTATTTTGGTAAAACAAGGTTAATGTTTCGACGATTCGCGATAAGCGTGGAAAGTGCGATGTTTTTCGTTAAAAGTTCTGGAAGGTGAGTATGAACGTTATTCTGATTCACGACAGATCGGGGAGTTTATGTCACCGATGATTTTAATATCTACGAGGGGAAGTGGCTCGATGATGGATATTCGCCGACAGGGATGCACGTGCGGTTAATATCGTCAAATCATTATCTTTGCGTTAATTTATTACTCGTTTATTGCACAAGTGCGAGAATTTCTAATAAATACGTTAGACCCTTATCGAATTGATTATTTTCCAAAGATATAATAACGGGGCGCAATACGAGGGCGGGATCGAGGGAAAAGGGGAGATGTGTGGAAAGGGGAAATACGTATTTCCGGATGGATCTTCCGTAGAGGCGACGTGGCTCGAAAACAGACCCCTATCCGATGTGGTGTTTAAGGAGCCTTTGGGTTTTTCCTGGGTCGTCGAACAGCTTTCGAAAGACGTTAGTGCGCAAGGGCACTTTGATTATTTACGAAATAGCGTGCCATTAAATACGATGCTTGAGAATTGATTCTCTCTCGTGGAATATTCCCTGTAGCTTACTATGAATTTTCTATGAATATTCTTATGTAGGATTGAGACATAAAAATTCTAGATATACGTATAGATAACTTGCTTTTCATATCCGTCTTTGATTACAATTTTGGTACACGTGCGTGTAAAACTCGATAATACTAACAGGCCATCGTGTTTTCACCTGGAAATCACTTTTGGACCGACCTGTGCGACGAGCAGTTCAACGACATCGCCGAACCCTCCACCGAATCTGTTTAATCCTCCAAGATTTATTCTTAAGGATCCGCCAATTTCGGCCGTTCGTTATGATTGAAACAAGGATACCACCTTTAAGCGTAAATCGCGAGGCTTCTGGGCAACGATAAATTGAATTTATAAGAAAAATAAATTCCTTTCTTAAATTACCTCTGGCCTGAGCGTCTCAACATATATTACACAATTTATAATAAACTATAGGCGATCGACCGCTTATGGTTTTTCGTTTCTCACAATGCCACAAGTCCTCGTCTTTCGCCCGACGATCTAAATTTTTCGAATCTCTCAATGCATATATCTCCGCTCGATAATCAATCTTCCTTGTACATGGAAGGTACTCGAAATCTGCTCGTGGCTGGTTTGAAGAGCGGATTTTCGTCCAATGCGTACACGGTCTTCTTTCGCTCTTTCTCGAATTTCGCAAATTCCCTTTTATCCCTCATGAGCGTCCAGCATCTGTCGAGTCAGAGATACGTTTTTCCAAACATTCGTTTCTCGTATAAATAACCAAATAACGGCAATAAGATTCTACGCTTTGCGACGATACTCACTTCCAGATCAATAGGCTGACTATTCCTACGAGTACTACTGCGGCAAAAAGTAGGCCCGGTATAACAGCCGCGTGCATCGCTGTACGGCACGTCTGAAAATGTTAACATCGTTGCACCTCAGTGGTGGAAGGAGTATTCGGTATCGACGCTCACCTTCTCGGCTATTTTCAGTAAAACAGTGTTATCCCGCTGGAATTCGTAAAGATATGGCGTCGTGCATATCGTCCTGTCCTTTATCGTCCTCACAAAACAATATCGTTCGTTTCCTGTCGGCCGAAGAAAACCGTTATTTCGGCGTTATGGAGGAGGATATTGAAAAAATAGACGCGTCCGGAGCGTAGATAAGAGCCGAATTCATTTCGATGCCTCTTTCGAAGGTTTATAAGGGAAGAAAAAAAATGAAAAGGGCGAGTCAATATTGAGCGCGTAAATGAAGTTTTGGGTAGGTAAAACGCTCGTATTAAAAGAATGCTAAGTAAAGAGATATTGGGCGCGGTGAAAATTTTGCGCGATATCTTGCAGGTTGAAAGACCTGCGTCGACGGCATCCACGCGTTCGGTTCGATAGGAGGTAATGTTGGTCCGGCAGAATTCCTCGCTCCTCCCTGGATCCTCGAGGGTCGCGTTCACGCAGGATTCGTAGAGTATGCAAAGACCGCTCCCACCGGCGCTCGCCGACGATTCGCAATAGGTGCCGCGGTACAGAAGACCGTCGGCCGCGGTTTCGTTGCATCTGCGATCCGAATTTGGCGATCAATGTCCGCGCTCGCTCGATCGAAGCTCGCGGCACGGACGCACGATGGTCTCCTTTCCATCCTCGTGGAAGGTTTCCATCGAGAATCATTCCGCGGACGAACCTGCAATGACCGCAGTCGCAGTATCCATGCCCGGCGCAGACTTCCCGGCTCCCAGGCGCCACGCAGAGCTCGGTTCCCGAGGGACATTGGCACCCGTTTCCCTCCCAGCCCTCCAAGCAGCTGCAGGTACCGCAATCGCAGGTGCCCCTGCCAGCGCACTCCACCCCGTCGATCTGAACAGTTTTGGCAGGATCGCGTATCAAACGGTAGCCCGTAACGTCCTCCGTAACGAATAATTGCACAATAATATACGTTACGAGCTCCGAAAGTTTACGACGGAGGGCTAATCGTACGTGGTATAATAATATGGTGCGGCACTGTACCGATAGGTAGAGAGCTTGCAATTACCGATAGACCCATGTAAATTGCCATACCTTGTCGCACGGTGAACACTCGCAGAATTGACCCTTGTAACCGGCGTCGCAGCTGCAAGCCCCGCAAACGCACTCGCCTCTGTTGGAGCAGACGTCGGTGCTATTCCGGGCTATGCACTGCAATCCATTATCCTCCGGTGAACTCACGTCGCAGTCGCAGCTTTCCCCTAATAGTATTTTCGATTAATCTCGCCTCGCTCTCGATCTGGCTCTATAGCGATACGAGGATATTATCGTGCGTGTGTATTAAACGGTAATGTACCTTCGATCGCGGAGCGTCGATATAGAATCGTACGAATACTTTGGCCCGTCCAAATTTCGATCTCGATTGCGAAGATTCGAGATTGGAGCGTAGAAATGTTTTGGAACGCAGGGGTATAAGATTGGATTTTTGCGCGACTTTCTTACCCGACCATCCGACGTCGCACTTGCAGAGTCCGCACTCGTTGCTCCCGTGCCCGCAGCGGGAATTTTCCAGGTTTTTGCAATCGCACCCGCAGAGAAGTTCCACCTCGACCAGCACCTCCGACGCTTCGGAGGCTAAGGCGTCGTCTATTATCACCGTTTGTCTCTGAGGAAGAAACGTTGATCTCGATTTTTGTATTAAATTCTATGCAATTTCCCCAAATTCTCAACGTTCTGCTCTTGGCAGAGTCGACGAATTTCGATCCTCTCGGATGACGCGTGGCTCGAGAAATACTAGGAGGCATACGCTCGTACCCAAAGCTTCTCGTTCCTCGGGCATTCCTCGACGGAGAAGACGACCCTGAAATCGTAGACGTTACCCTCCTGTATGCCACCGCACTCGGACGTACTTTCCTCCCCGCTCGCTGAATTGCCACAGGCGGAGAAGTACTCGAGGCGCAGCGGTCCGGTCGAGTTATCCCGCAATAGAACTTTGCTGACGATCTCGTGGTAAGCGCTCTCGACGATCTCGAGGATGTTGGAGCTGTCGCTCGTCAGAGTGGCGACCCTCGCCTTCTCCCTCAGCAGCTCGCCGATCAGTTCGTACTCTCGCCGGCGGTCCTCCGTCACGGCGAATATCAGATTGACTTTATTCTCCTGCAAGAGTCGCGACACCTCCGCCAACGAGGGATAATCGTATCGCTTCGCCAACGAATACTGTCCCCGTTCGTCGAGGTGACAACCAAAGTCTTGCCTGGCTATCACTCCGCCTAGCTGATAATTACATTGGCACGTTACTCTCATCGGAGCATCTGCGACGGTATTCGCGTAGAGCGCCTATACGTATACGTGGCAAAAGTTGGACGAGAGGTGAGATTTCTATCGGTAAAGCTCCTCACCTTTCCTTCGCCGGCAAAGTGTAGAAAACCATCGGTAGCCAGCAGCATGAGCTTTCGCGCCTGACGGGCCCAGCCCACCTTCTCGGTGCAGACGATCGCCTGCACGATACCGTCCAGCCCTCCCTCCAGGTTGTCCACGTTTCCCGTCACCGAGCTCTCGTTCACCTGCCATCGGTGGACAATCCAGTTTTATTTCTCCTTTTCGCCTCGGTCTTATCGCGAAGTGTACGCGAGCTGGGGATCAATCGTATACGAGCCTCGTGGACGAATCGTCGAACGTCTTTGGTCAGCTCGAGATGATGCCTGAAGGAGTAAAGGGGCGAGCAGAAGGCGTGCTCGCTTTTGCACGGATTGTCCTCGTGTCCCGGAAATATGAAGGGCATCACGGGTTTGTCGGCGTAGCTGCCAAATCCCAGGCGAAAGTTTGTGGTGAACGTCCCCAAGGTACGAGCCATCTTCGACCCTAGACCCACCAGAGTCTCCTTGTCGTCCTTCATCGACCACGTCAGGTCCATCAGGTAGTACAAGTCCAAGGGATAATTTCTGAACGAGAATTAGGAGGGTCACCCGATCGATCGAGGATTCCATCGGTCTTCGAGCTAACGGACTTTTTCCTTCTTCACCCGGAAATTCCACCGATTTCATGTCTTATATTATTTAAGAGTATTTATTTACCTGGTCACGCTGCCCATTCCATTCGAGGCGCAATCTTACGTAGCGTAAGAAAAGGGAAGAATAAAGGTCGGTATGGTAGGATTATTAGGAAATCGTGGAGTAAAAATCTTACTTGGCCGGCCGATATTGGAGTTTGATGCTTTCCTTGGAGTGCGGTCGCATTTTCAGTCGTATCTTCTGAGGCCTTAGCTGTACCGGCGCCTGATGGACCGTCACGTCCTGAAAGTCCTGGTTTTCGATCAACTCGACGGAACTCGACGGTGCCGTGCGAATTTCCACGTTCGGGCAACCAAAAGCCCTCAGGCGCTCCGGCACGCTGCATCTCGGTTTTCCAAGAGTCGAGTTCGAATAAGACTGAAATCGCCTTTCGATCAGCCTTCCTCATCCCGATATCTAATCGCGAGTAACTTCTATTCGAATCGCGCAGCAAGTGCAACGTGTTTCTAGAGGGAAACGCGACGATGGCCAAAACTCGAATATTATTATTAGGAGCGTAGGCGCATCGCCGTTGTTATTCCAAAATTTAGACAGGTATTTCCGTGTGCTTCTGAGACTTGGACAAAAAGAAGAGTAAAAGATTGGCCGCTTATAGGCACGCGTGTTGCGTCGGATGCCGCGGCACGGCATCGACGCGATTCTGATATAATAAAGGTCGATAGTTTTGGCACGAGTTGTTCACGGGAAAAATATTCTTGCGGAATTTACTACGATTTATTTGAAAGGGAGGAAAACTAACGCAGGAGTCGTCGGTTTTTCACCCTAACTATAAGACTTCTCCGGGAAAAGATTGAGGAAAGTCGATACCCAATCGCTGCACCAGGCACAGGACACGCTCGCTTCCAAGCAGTTCTCGCACGTGCTCTGCGAGGCGCAGATTCTTCTGATTTTCGCATCATCCGCCAGACAATTCGTCGAAAGGTACGAAGCGACCAATGCGAGACACGCGATACACTTTTCAAAAATCTTCATATCGATGCTTCTTTAAGCGCGGCAAAACTGATCAACGGCTTCGCTCGCAAATCAACGGTCCCATCGATACTCGATTCGATCTTCGGCGATCCCCGGTTTTGATCGTTGAACGGAATAATCGTTGATCGTATAAATCTACACTTCTTTTTGCGGCTTCAATGTCCCATCCATCCGGGGTTCGATCCTCCATCAACATTGGTTTCGATCCTTGACCAGCGAAATTGACGTTGAACCAACGGTTCTTTCTGCGACTTCAAAATTCGATTCGATCCTCGATAATCTCCAGTTTCGATCTTTAAGTGGCAATATTGATTACGAGCCAACGGACCTCTGCGCGCGTTCACGATTCTCCCGATCCTCGACGATCCACGGTCTCGATCGTACAATCCTCCCGGCACATTTCCTCGATGGGCAATTCTCTTCCTTCCTCGCGCGATTTTTTCCCTCTCGTTCGCCTTCGAGAGGTGCCAGAGCAGCGCGGAGGTGTAACTCGAGCAATCGGAACGGATAAACTTCGTAACGTGTCTGTTTTCTCTTATCTGCGCCGCGATAACGATAAAGCCGCACTGGTGAATCGCCGATTTGGCGAAGGAAATTCATCCGGCGGGACGGTGCGTATGATTTCACTTCGAGGAAGGCGGTGCTGACGGCCACTGTTCCATTATCGAGCACCGAGCCGACGATAAATACCGGCGTGCCTACATCTGCTCGCAGATCGTGCAATGCCGCCAGACCCAATTCGAGAAATAATTATTATTCTCTATCGGTTTAGAAACGCGGAGTGCGTCGGAGGTAAACCAAGGCGAATCGTTTATATCTCATTTGCGCCTCTCGAGCATTAAGGGATTACTCTCACTTCCTTCCATCGCTCCCTTTGCCGGGAGCTGCACCGATCACAATGTTTTCTATCGAGGATTCCTCGATTTGGGAGCAGGGCCGGCTCTAACGTGTCCCGCGTCGCTTCTCTATCGCTCTCCTACGCGCCGGGCAGCGCGTGTCGCAAAGTAGCTAGCATTGGCCAGGGTTTAACGTATGCGCCGACGGATACGCCGACGTTTATCGATGGCCCGATATACGGCTCGTTCCACGCCCGACATCTATGAGGCGACGCCTTTGTTTCCAAATGGGCTAAATACGTTCTTTTCTTCTCGTCGATTCTTTCGATCTCCATTGCTACGGCAATTTGGCATAGTTCGAGCGCTACCGTCCTTGGCTGTCGCTCGTGGAAAGGATCTTTGTCCTTCCTCCGCACACCGGACATATTGTGTAACGCGTATGACTAAGCTGGATCGTAATACGGAGTAATAAAAAGATTGCGCGACGAATCGTGGTTTTAGCATCAAGACTATTTGCGTTATTTAGAAATTCGTCAATTATTTAGAGGACGTTAGCGATATTCGTTGACAAGTTAATATTCGCGAAATAACTCTGACGTTGAGAAGATTGATCTTCCTGCACCGATAGGCCGCATTCAAATTCGTTCAATTTTCTCGCGCGTCCGAATACTCGTGGACGATATCGCGCGTGCTACAAACGCGAGGCTTTTTTTTTTAACCACGAAAAAAGCATTCGCGCGCTATCACGGTTCTGTTATCGTACGGGTAATGATCGTAAATCATTAATAATTACAGCACGACTTGCGCAAAGAGGGGTTTCGGTCACGACGATCGTTTCGTCGCGTTTTTATGGAATCTTTGATAAGTAGCATTTATCGTGTTTGCATCGTCTGGTATTAGCGCACTTCGAGCACTCGATTCGAGTATGTACTCCCGTGCTGCTTTCGTTCTATATATACGCGAGCATGGGTTCGAGTTCTTTTTTCCGCCGTTGCTGTTCTCGCCTTTAATACGCCCGTAAAGAGGTATAGAATCGATGTTATCCTCTCGATCTACAGGTGCGAAGGTATGCGTTCGTCGCGTTATCTTTCGCTGTATGCGTAAATTTTCCACGCTACGTGCGCCATGTATGCGTAAAGGCACCGAATCGAGTCCTCCTCGTGGAGGTATCGCTACGAAAGCATGCGCTTGTGTGCTCGATTTCAATGGTGTGACGCCGATTGTGGTATCGGCAGTTGACATAATCGTGCGCTCGACCCATTTTCCATCCCACATCTGCTTTCCATCCGATATTCCAGTTTCACGAGCTACAACCACCGGTCGCTCATTTCTACAACCCCTGGCTATGAGTCTTCTTCGGTCGAACCTTGTCGTGCAAGACTGATCGGCGTCGTTCTCTTTTGACAAGTATCGAATCTTGTCGTACATTCTGGAAATAGGAAAAGGATTCTGATCGAGCTACGACTGGCCAAACATTCGTCCTTCTTTACTTGCCCCTACAACGTCGCGTAGTGCGTATTGTTCAAATCGGTGGATCGATATCGTTAAAATCGATCTACCTTGCTTCATTCGTTGGTAGCATAATTTCATCGCGTTAAATTGTAGACGGGAAGGATTCGGATGTTCGATAAAACAAGGTTTGCTATATACTGGTATTTATTGTAATCTTGATTTACAAAATGTAACGGTAATGTACAAAATATTCAGCCACTCGTCGGTGATATCTAGATTTGGAATACACGTACCGAGGTTTCGAGAACGTGGGGCAAGTTATGGCACTGGGTTTCGATCGACATCCTCTTTGCCTCGAGGATAACCATACGATCAGGTTTGGTCCGCTTTTATCCCTTCGCGAATTTCGAGAAACGCTTCCTTTGAATTGCGCCATGCAGGCTCCACTGCTTTAAACACTCGTACCCTCAAAGCGGGAAAGAAGCAAGTTGGGCGCAAATCGGGGAAGCAAACCGGGTCGCCCGACGGTCGAGGCATTTCCCTTTTACTTATCATAATCCGCCGTTCGAAAGAGAAACGATGGCCGATTTAGGAGAGAGCGCACGGATAAAAGATTATCAAAAAATTTCGAATCCTTATTCCAATACGAACCTGCAGTGTTCGATATCACATTTTGACGAACCTAGTCGACTCTACTGATACACTAACCGATGTCTTTGCCGTCCTTCAACTTTTCGTCCTCGTGCAAATATTTCGACCGATCGCAAATTTTAACACTTTTATGGAGAAGGAATACTTTTGGCGGTCTTTAACGAAGTAGAATTCGTACCAATCACGTACCAAAGACCTTTGCATTAGGAGTAAAGAGAAAAAAGTATTTAACGCAAATATCGAACAACGATGAAGGTAATAAAACAATCCTTTTCGTTTATTGTAACTCGAATTTTTTTTCATAAGCCAGATCTTAGCTTCGGCGCTTATTTCATCACTCCGCGTATCTGTTATATGCAAAGTGCACAATGCGTCGTCCATTAGGTGTGCAAATCGAGCCATTAGCTTTATATCGAATCGGGAATTAATTTGCGTACCCGATAATTGACGTACCGTGTTGAAAAATAGTGTGCTATGTATACATAACGAGCAGAAATTACTGCCTTAGTTATACGTTGCCTCGATTCACGCCTCGTTTATACTTTATACTTTACGCTTCGCTTACACTCTCCTTACATACCGTTCTTCGTATACCGCTTGCGCTTTTATATTTACATTCCTTGCAACGCGTTGTTTACTTATATCGTTAAAAAAAAAAAGAGAAAAAACGATCCTCATCTTTCGATGGTCGTCGATCGCCACGAGCAATCACGGGTCAAAGAGGTGCCACCGACCGTAGGAAGGTTAATTATATACAAATACAATAATAAATCACCGAAACTCACCGATAAAGGTAAGATCGGTGCATTTCTCGAAGGCCGCTATTTTTTCAGAGAGCTTTTAACCGTTCAAGCGCCACTCGCATCGCTTTTTGCCACAATTCCACGCTATAGCTTTTCCAAAGGTGCGCAAGATTCGCAAAATTCAATACCTTTTCGTAAACGTGCTCTTGGAACGACACGTAACAGAGTGGGAGGATGGAAAAAATAAAATAAAAACAGCCCGTCTTCAAAGCGGTCATCATCGACATGGCACTTAAACGGTTAGCATCGGAAAGTCTCGAAAGGTTCGAAACTCCTCGTGGATCGCTTCTCGCCTTTCGCTGCGCTCTCGCGCTCGCTCGTGCAAAGTAAACACTTTCCCCCGCACGTTTTCGAGGATTTTCCGTTGGGCGATCGGCCGTGTAAGAGGAGCAATTTTGAAGCGGTAACGTGGCCGGGTGTGCCGATGGACAACCGAGGATCGGAAGGCGTTAGGGTTTCCTCTCGGAGCTGGAGATACGCCTGGCGAGCTGTTGATGTATCGGCCCACCGTTTTGCTCCTTGCTCGGGACGTTCGACGACAAATCCTCCTTGCCTTTAGCGTCCGAGGATTTCTCCTCGACCGGCGATACGTCCTCCACTAACCCGCGCAAGAACATCGCCGTGCAGCTCCAAGGGACGGCGCTGAAAAACAAAGGCGCAACCTTTTTCGTCGTTCGCGTCCAACCGTCGCGTCCTTGGAACGATCTTGGGAGAAGAGGAAGTAGGGTCGAGGGGAATGGATCGTTGGGGGCGATCTTTCGTACGCGCTGGTTTAACGTACCATTTGAGAAGGAGCAACATGCCGAAGCTCGCCGGCAGGACGGCCATCTCCTCGTTGCACCTCAGCGCGGTTATCGCCCTCTCGGCCACTTCGTTCGAGCTCAGGTGCGACACGAACCTGGAACGACGCGCAAGTCTTTCTATTCTTCGTTGGCCCTTCCCGGTTTCTCCCCGACAAAATTACAGACTTCGGTAGGTTGAAGTTATGATAAAACGGATAAGGGAGGAAACATTGGTTGGAAAAAAAAAAGATTTCCTCGGACGTTGCACGTATAAACGCCGCGAATGTAACTCGTGCAAAGTATCGCTAAACGTTTCCAGTTCGTACCTCGATTTGACGCCCTCGAACATGTTAGTGCTGCGGATAAAGTATGGACAAACGACGGTGATGTGGATGTTGTTGTACCCTCCATCCTGAGAAATTCAAAAGCAGATTAAACCCTCGTTCAGAGGCATACCCTAATTGGTCGGTTCCGTGATCTCCGAAGAGGTAGACGTACCTCCAATTCCATTCGCAGAGCCTCGCCGAAACCCACGGCTGCATACTTCGAGGCGCAATACTCGACGAGCTTCGGGATACCCACGTGGCCGGCCATACTCGCTATGCTGACGATGTGCCCCTTGTTGTTCTCCATCATCGACGGCAGGAACGCCTTGACCGTCTTGAAAGAAGGGAAATTACCGATCGCGCTAAGATCGGACTAAGAAAGATCCAGCGAAATATGACGTCCTACCGATAAGCGCTACGATACCCTTTTCAAATCCTTACTCGTGCGTTGCGCGCTGCATCTAATACGGAATAAAGGCAGGATAAAATCGAGAAGAAACGAGATCCGTCGAGTAGAAGCGGACTTGCGCAACGAGACGCGCGACGCGATTGGAAAGCGGATGGCAGGATCCTAGCGGAATGACCGTGACATCGAGACGCAAGAGGTACACGGTTACCGATATTCCGCAGCGAGATCGAAGTCGAGCAAATTATCGAGAAACAAATTATCGAGCGCGTCATCGATTTTTTACGCCACTCTTGCATCATCCCCGCGGCTCGGCTATCGATTCTTCGAATAATCGGGAAAAATGGAATACCGCCAGGTTCCGCGCTAGATTTAACGTCGTTCGAACGTTAAAACACCTCGATATATCCTTAGCATATGGACTAACGGACGAAGAAAGGAAAAGCGGTATGTCTTATTCCAATCGCGATCTTCCAACGTGCGTCGGTGCATTAATGCGACATTTACGATATACGCGATAAAGGGCCTTCGGCCAACGACTCGTACGCCTCTCCATCTCGAGATTTCGAAACTCGGGGTTGCGAAGCGAAACGAAATTGAGAAATTCAAATTTCGGGAAGACATTATTATTCATCGTCGACGGTACGAATCGGAGGAATTAAGGCGAAGGATAACGAACGTAATGGCGTGATATTGGTATCCAAAGAGAAAGCGAATAAAGATGGAGAAAAGAGAGAAAATCTGTATCGGATCATCGATATTTCCCGAGAAAGCCGAAGAGCGTTTCCGTTCCGTTCGAGGGCGTTCCGCTCGGCGGGAGAGATTGGACGCCGATGTGCATCGGGTTCCTATTCTTGGCTCGCGGTATTCACCCGACGTTACTTCCCGCCTGGCTCTCGCATCGGCTTCGTACCGCCGAGCCACGCGGTTACCTCGCGCTCGCCTCTCGATCCGCGCCCTCGAGGAATAATCTGGCCTCTGGCAACCGCGAATGTCGCAACTCCGAGGAACGCATCGCGACTGCACCGGACACGAGAGTGCCCGCTTGCACCCATCCGACCGGTTTTTACACCTGACCAACGCCAATAGTCCCGAGCGGTTCTCTCTCGAACGCGAATACGTTGTCGCGCTTCGGGGCCCCCCCGGGCCTTGACTTCGGGCTCGAATCTCAGCCCGACGCCTCTTCCTTCCATTTATAATCTTACTCCGGCCGCCCTCCTACTTTGCCACGCTCTTCAACGCTGCCCCGCTTCTCCGGATACCTTCTGATTCGCGCTCGCGTGTCGCGAGGGAAATTAGCTCGTCGCCGCTCAAAACACGATCGTCCGGAGTTTCTGCGCAGGTATCCAAGCGTTGGCCTACGACTCCACTTCTATGGCCGATCTGTGTGCAAGACTGCCGACGCTCTGTGTCTTCCCCTCTCCGATAAGAAGACCACCCCGAGTTCTGCCGAGGCAATGCTCCTTCGATACGCTAACATAATGCAATGTACGCGGCGTATTCCTTGCTTCGATTTCGCTTCATATCGCTCGGAGAATTGGACCCTTCGTAGACGACCGTTGAGCAACGAGTCGTTTATCCTAACGAGACTTACCCAAAAGTGGCTCATCGCGTTAACGTCCATCGTGCGAACGATTATGTGGTCCGGCGTGTCCATGAAGTGCGTCTTCGATGCGATGCCGGCGTTGTTGATCAGGATTGTCACCTGTGCGCAAGACGGAACTTCGTTAACGGACGTACCGCGTATGATACAAAAATCAAAGCTCGTTTGTTCGTCCCGCGAAGCTTCGTTTCGTGGCTTACAACGTATCGTTCGCATCGTACGTGCCGACCATACTCGCACGTCTCTTACCGTATAATGCGAAATACTCGTCAAATTTAATACTCGTAAACCTCATTGGCATTTGCGTATGAATATAATAGGTCTGTGGCCGTCGAGAATCTCGTCAAACTACAAGATGACATAAACGAGCTATTAATTCGTTGGCTGACAGCAAAAGCGTCGACAATGGTGATTTATCGTGAAACCTGAATATCGTTTATTCTCGCTATACCGAGGAGTGGCATATCGCATATCGAAAGAGAAATATCGCGATCTTGCGCGTCACGAAGACTGGACTTTAATCGTTTGCGCGACCAGTCAAATTCAATGGTAGATAAAAACAATCTATCGACTCGTCGACTTTCGTGAAAATAGGAGATGACCAAAACCGACTCGCACCTCGTGAGTCATTTCTCGCCGACAGACTCAACAGGGATCCCGAGTCACGCGCGTGAAACGCGGGGCAAGAAACTTGGCAAGATCTAGTTATCCCGCGGTGAAAGTACAGGACCCAGTGCTTATTACCTTCCTTTCCTCGAGCCCGATCATTGTACGCGTACGCCT
Organism: Ampulex compressa; assembly: GCA_038496175.1. Classification (NCBI taxonomy): domain Eukaryota; kingdom Metazoa; phylum Arthropoda; class Insecta; order Hymenoptera; family Ampulicidae; genus Ampulex; species Ampulex compressa. The sequence continues at coordinate 176,437 of JBCFXI010000195.1, read as the reverse complement.
CTCCGTTCGCAATTAACCGGTTTTACCTAATGTCGAGGTATACGCGGCGAACGAATCAAATCGTATCGTCGGGTGCATCGAATCGAACGTCGCCCATAGCACACGCTTCGCGAGTATGAAACGAATACGACGCGAATTCTACTCTTGCTCCTTTTTACACTACTACAATGTCGCGTGCGTGTCGCGCGCGTACATCAATTGCGGAAGGATTAATCCTGATGGGGCAACGAGAGCCGAGTTATTTTTTGGTGGATTTTGAAACAGGTCGGATCACATATCAGCGGTTAGTTGTAAGATAGTGGCGTAAGCCGGACTTTCATAATGTCTTCCCCAGAAGCACTTGTCGCGCGAGTGGGTCGCACTCGGCCAACCGTGCGTATCCGTTTCTAAAGCCTTCGATCTCGCAAAGATTATTTTTCTCGGTCGCCGCTGATCGTCGAGTAAAAAGGAGATCGCTCTACGCGCGCAAAGCTTTCTTCTCCTCCTATGCGAGACGGTGCCAATTCCACTCGAGGAAATATAGTTTCCTCCGCGGGCCGCGCCGAATGATCGAGGACGGTCAAGTAGAATTGGGATAGAGGATCGAATGCGTGATTAAGGAAGCCTGTCCGCGATTCAAAGTTTTCGACGTGCAATGACATTTTCGACGGGTTTCACTCGCACGGCTCGCGTTGTATTCGAATCTGCGCGGCAATCGAGAAGCGGATGTCTTAATGTACTGATCACCGTTGAAATAACGGTCGGGGTACTATGGGGCTTACCTTGCCGACCTCCTCTCTGACCATCGCAGCTTTCTCGTAAACCTCCTCCCGATTGCAAATGTCGCATACGTATCCGTAACAAGTTCCACCGGCAGCTTCGACCAATTTCACCGTCTCCTCGACACCTGGGGAAAGGACGATACGTTTGTACACCTTGCATACGGACTGTGTACAACGGACGATAGGTTGTTGCTCCTGATGCACTTAAAGCATACCGCGTAGAGATATGTTTTTGCCCGTTCATCCTCTTAATAAGAGCCAGCGGCTTGGCGGGTTAAACATCGCGCGATCTTGCGTAGGATCAACCGTGTAATATGATTCTTTGTCGAAGGAGTTGTTCCAAAAATTCGTTACCGTGTTTCGCTAAAGTAGGCGGATCCAGAGACATTTTTTTCTTTGGGACGCAAAATCAGAATGGTTAACGCCGTTTTGCCCATCCTTGATTTATCTTTGTGTACACCGTCGGCATGTGGCTCGAATTAAATGACGCCTCGATTTAAATCGTGCAAAACGCATTTTGTAAGGCTGCTTCTTTTTCGTACATGGAAGAGCCAGTTCGCTATTCTAGGATACCTCGGACAAATCTGTGCGTCGGTGCTCTGAGATTACGTGGAATTTTTTTTCATTCAAATTACGTTTTGATTTTACCGAATCTTATTACTATTCTTTATACTAATTTAATATCATTCGTATTGCGCAGGTAGCAAGTCAAGCCGCTTACATTTGCTCTGCGCTATTAATTTATCAATCTCAAAATCGATCGAGGCACGATCCGATACTCTCGTCAGGCGACTGGAGTAACCGGCCAAGGATCACTCCAGTCGAAGGTAGGCGAGCTCACGATGAAGGGTCTCCAAAGGTCGAGGGAAACCATATCTCGTGTTCGAAACGAAGTGGAATAGGGTGAACTTGAATTGGACATAGGGAGAAGGTAAATTCGAGTGCGATTTGCATATCCGCGTGTGGAAGTAGAAGGCTCGGGCTTCGAGCAAACACCGGAGAGAACGATGAGCCATCCTCGCTGTGGACATTGCAGGTTACCATCGTCCTCTGTGCCGTCATCCGGTTCCGGATTCCGACGGATTTGAGCACCGCTTACATACCAGTTCGTCGAGCATCGTGCCAGCAATATCGGCCAAAGGTTTCTCTCGATCATCGGCGTGCAATACCTCTTACGTTAGGGTAGGCTTCGTACGCTTTACCACTCTTATCTTTACCACTTCGGTAGAACCCTGGAATTACCCTTCGTCTTGTATGCAGCTAGGTACATATTGTCTCGATATGATCTTGAAATTACTAACGCTTTAGGGCCGTGCATATCCTTTATAAACATTAAATGAAATTGATCATTTTTTAAATCAGCGTGCTGATTTGCCCCGGGGATTCTTCGATGCGCGGTCGTTCCTCGTATTATTCATAATTCATGAGAAGCGTAATAATGCAGACACCTTTCTTCGGTTTCGATAGCGACGATTGAAAAAGAGTCGTTGGACCATTGGCTCGCACCGGTTTTTGCGCAATAACGATGGCCATACGAGGCTTTGGACGAAAGCACTCTCATTCCTCGCAGAATACGGGCAAAGAGATAATGGCTCCACGGACTACGATTCGACGGACGAAAGTTTTTGGTAGAAAGAGAAAGGCGCCAGATTTGATAATATAGAGGCTCACGCTGACTTTCTCACGCGACCTCAAGATAGTTTATCAGGTTGACCTTGCCTTACGCTCCGAGAACGATACGATTGCCGGAGAAGAAAGAGGTTTGGTCGTTACACCATGCTGCAGTCCAAATAAAGTCCACTATCTACTTCGTCGGTGTTTTTGTTAAGATTATGTGAAGGGCTCGTAAAGTAAGGGGCCGGTGCACGATGATAAGTTGATCGCTATATAAATGAGAATAAAATTAAGAAGAGAAATCGTAGAATTCTGCATCGTAGGATTATCTCTATGTCGCGGAGAAGCCACGGTTGCTTCGCTTCTTGACCAACTGGCACGTACACTTACGTAGCCACGAAGAATTCATTGCAAAACTCTGAATGCACGGGAACGCGCGGCCGAATCCTTCCTGCGCTGTTTCTTTGACAAATCGCCCGCTTAAGAAGAAAATTACAAGACATGGCGGATTTGAATCTGAATGCACGGAAAATTTACGTATCAAAGGAGTTGAATAAAAATTCGTCAAAACGCATATCTCCCCTTGCACCTCTGGACGAGCCGCTCGCCTTTGGTGCTCTTTGCGAATGACCGAATGTCCTTCGAATTTATTTGGAACATAACGCGTTAGCTTTTATCGCGAGCCTGGTGGGTCTCTGTAATACTAAAGAACCGTGTACCGCATACTAAAGGAACGCAAAACTACGTACAAACGCATATCGTCCTTTATCCCGCGATGCCAGCTGGTCCGCGTTTCGCATACTTACAAAAATATCGAGTATCCTTCCGATTTATGGCCGATCGACCGAAACCTTTTCGTCGCCGAACGCGAACTTTGACCGAAACTTTGAGGAAATCGACTTCAATGAATTCGTCCGAAGTACAGGATCCCCATCAACGACACAGCTTAATTATGGTTACGACCGTGGATTGCATTGCCGGTGTCGGGAAAAATACTGCGTAAATGGTCGAATGGAAATTCTCGAAAATAGTCCACACACCGTCGGATCTTTATCGTTCGACGTAATCCTTCTCTCGGAAATATCCCACGGAACTACTCAAATTTCTTCAAATGCTCCTCGCTATTCCAGGACGATCGCTCCAATCCCCCCAAGTGTGCGCTCTGCCAGGCAATTTTTTTCACGATCGGTCCAATACTTACGGTTATTAATCATAATTACGCACGTCGTGGGTAATGAATCTCTATTACCTTGCCCAATTCCATGAAAATCGGTCAGGGACATGACCGCGACTCCCCCTGGCCAGTCGTCAGGCCGGACGAGTCACGACACGCGTTTATCTCGTCTTCTACATCGATCTACGAGGCCGTTATTTAACTCTAAGCGGTCAAAATGTCACGTCTATCATTTCTTGTACGCCCTGCTCGGACTCAATGTCGATGCACTTTGTACGATTTTCCATCCTTATTTTGCGATATCCAAGCGATCGAACGTCCTGACATCGAGATTTGCGGCTAGCCGAGTACTTTTAATATTTCACGTATATCGAATGTACGTTTCTCCCGATATAAGTTCGCTCGTGTACTCTGCTTCTGTACCATTTGCGACATCTTCTTCCGCGAGAACACGTTCATTTGCCGGAAAAAATTCGGCCTACGTTTCCAAACATAGTTTACTTTCAAATATCCTTTCGAAGATAATATGTCAAAATGTTGCGGGGCAGTGACCACTGCTTCCAGCATTGATCAGTCACAATAATAATATATTTAATTAACCAGCGGCCAATTAGCAGATCCATTCTGCGTCTTCAATATCGAGCGTTCGCACTTTGTTATTAATATACCACTCGGAGACGACCCTATCTCTTAAGCGAAGTTTGTTTTGCAAACACGTCGGAAAATGCTGATTAAGAAATGTTTTTCAAGAGATTGTAGCTCTTTCTTTTAAAATGAAGTGAATAATACGGCTTTAGCAAGACACGCACGCGCATAGATTGACGGACGACCGGCACTCGACCTCTAGAATCCTTATCGTACTCGCATAATAATTGACAGTTTGGCCATAAGAACTAGGAGTCTTACAATATATAGCATTACGTCATTACTCATGTTTTTGCTGCTACCTCGCTACTGCAACATTACATTTGCATCTTGCCCTCTCTTGTACACTCGTAAAATCGAAGGTGAATCCTAATGGTTCGCTGAATCGTCGAAGAGGGAGCTATCGATTCATATTCATCGAAGAATCGGAGGAAAAACGGGAGCGGACTCGAGGCAAACCATGTAAGCGGAACGTTACTTTCGAGCCACCTTGAATTATAGAGAATCGACCATGTTACTATTCGATTTGCAGTCCGTAAAGCTGCCGTCCATCCATCGCGATTCCTGTGCTCTCGCGCACATTTTATTTCGATCGATTCCCAGATATCTTTGTACTTTATACCTTGTTCGCCGACGTGTACACGGAATAATATGCAAATCGAAAAAAATAATCACATTCGCGATTTATACGCGATAATAGGTTTCTCATGGTAAATTCTTGGTTACGCATTTTAAGGGATTAAACGGCGTTAAACTTGTCGTCATTCTATCACGATCGATACCTGCTTCTCCACGAACATGTTTTTTTTCCGCTCGGCCCCATAATATCGTACTTTACATCTAATCAACGTTATATGCTTTGGCAACGATACGCGATGAGACTAATATGTAAATCGTTGAGATTAATCACGACGCTTCTAATTTATATTGCTCCTGGCGGAATGTTAAGCGAAATTTGGATTCTCTTGGAAGATCTTCGATTTCCGTTCTTCGACAGTGGATAATACGCCTATTTATAATTGGTCAGTGAAATAACAGCGATGAAACGATGCTGCTTTATGTCACTGAAATTCTCATGGATAAAATCTCTTTTTTCCCACGATTGTATATAAGATTAGCGCCCCACATCGGGACCTACTTAAAAGGCATTTTTCTTTCTTTGAGCCGTCGTTCAGGACATCATTCTACGACTTCGATTCATCTTCTCGTTTCGCAAATCGAAACGATTCTTTGGACCATTCCCCTTTTTCCTTATTTCATCACAAATGACACCATGCGTAGTCGCATGTGAATTGCTTATTTCTGCAAAAGGTGAACGAGTAAATAACGTAATTCTTGTTCATTATCCTGAATTCGCTTACCGATGATCGCGAACGATGATTAAGAATAGTGATAATCCCCGTGCGTCGACAAAAACTTTTGTTTATATACACGCTGCATGCAATACGGTCTTACAATTACTCGAGAGAGAGAGGGGGGGGGGGGGAGAAAAGCAAGTCTCAGAGTGACGTGATAATTATGAAACAACCGCGAGAAGCGTACGGAAGGACCTTCTAAATTTTTAACGGTTCCAGTCTTTCGTAATTCTGGATTACCTTCGGGGATGTAATTTATTATATTACGCAGGACAATGAATAAGCGGCGAAGGATTCTTTGCAGTTTCGCCGATCCCTTCTGGTATTTCGAATTTTTTTTTCCGAGCTGGATTAATCGCCATTAGAAGTCAGACGGCGTAGAAAGACGTCCTCGAATTTTGGATGGTCAATGTCGGTGGCACGGCCTTGGGGATAAACGACGAGGTACCGCTGCCTATCCCCCTCCTTCTTGGACACCAGCGATTTCAATCGATCCTTCCTTTATCCTTCGAACTTGGTTCAAAGCCCGAACACATCGCCGGAAGTTCCGATTAATCATTTCCCTTCGATCACGAGGCGCAAGACAAAAGCAAAAAAAAAAAAGATACGAGATTCGCCGTCCGAGCAAGGGAAACGTCTATCGATGGAATTTTCTCCTCCGTGGAGCAGGGGCCTGACGACGGCATAAGATAATGTGCTGGCCAAAATAGGCGCATTGATTGCCGATGAAAAGATTGCGATCTAGACCAAACGTATACCAGATACGTTGTAAAAAAGATCGCGCGGCTGGTTTTGCGCGTAAACAGTGTATCGGATTCAAGGGCTATCGCTATAGGTTCCGCCGCTTTGCCTCCGTTAGCGCCATTTCGATCTTCCGCCGTATAGCTACGCAAAGCGGAAACGGTCGGTGGCATCGGAAAAATCCAAGCGGGGCCTCCAGCGAGAGGAAAACTACTTACATCTGACAAGGCGAGTCGGATAAACATAACGACACTAGAGAATTGGTCGTTGATTCGACGCGGTTCGGCGCGGTGGTACAAAGCAAGGTATGTTCCCTTTTTCGCAAAATAAGAGCGCGATCGTTAAATTAAATCTGTGCTTAAAGGAGAACAACGGCATCGGCATAATAATAAGCCCATCCACATAATTAATACGTACAACTGGCGACAATATTCGTGTCGTGAGATGAAAACATTAAGTTTGTTTTGAATCGGTAATTAGATAGGTGCACTAATATTAGTTGCGATAAAAATGATCAAGGACTGGCAGTCTTAATGATTAAGGACAAAACCAAGATAATGAACCGCAGGGACTACGTCTTATTCCGCGAAATGAGGTTGTAATTCTTGCATGGAATCGACGATTAGATAAGGACGGCGATAAAATGTGACGTAAAAATGAGGAAGCAGCACCAGTAACATCCAGCATGCCCAAGGTAAACGACGATAAGTATCGTATGTTTTGTTTCGCCAAACGAGATCATAAGGCTTACGGTGGACGACCCAGTTGGCGACTTGTCTCGCTCTAAATGGATTAGTGCATTTATCGCATTACCGATATGCGCTCTTTATACAGGGTGTCTCCGGATTAAATGCCCATGGAGCCCGAATGTATCCTACATTAACGTTAAAATGAGTTCCAAGTGTTTACTTTTCTCGCAAAAGCGACCTTTTGTTACAAAAATAGCCAAGTCGAAGATTAACATAGGTCGCAAAGGATCAATATCGACGCGAGATCCGACCGATAATTACTGGTTCGAGAACAAGATGTAAATGATTCGCAATTAAACGCAATTGCCGCGATAAAAACGTAATAGCTAGGCCCCCAGTTTAACGAAATACATGAAAAACATTCGAATATTCATACCGGATTATCGACGATTCTTCTACGAAGCGTTTATCAAAAGGAAGAAAGGACGTTAGAACCTGTATTGGTTCGATCGCCGCAGCTTTTTTAATCGGTTAACGTGTTAACGAAGGGTGAGCTAGTCTTCACTTACCATCCTTGTTGATGTCCCAAACGACCACGATAGCACCCAAGTTTGCCAATCTGAGTGAGAGCAATTGTCCAAGACCTCCACCGCCACCCGTGACCAAAGCTATTTCACCGTCGATACTCTTCATTTTGTACTTGGTCGGTATGAAGGCCCTGACGATGCTCTCGATTATGGCGATGATCGATATGACCAGAAATCCGATCACGTCTCTGGTGGTTCGTAAAAGAGACATTTCGCTACTTTTAACTCTTCTCGAGTACCCAATTCGATTCGATGTCGGCCCTTTTTGCTACTTTCTCGCTCGATTTTCACAGGATCTCATAGCTCGACTCGAGGTGCTCTCGATCCTGGTTAAATGGAGGATCTCTTGCTTTGTGCGTCCAAAGATATCTGAAAGGAGAGATTGGAGAGTCTCTTAGATCGAACGTATTCGAACGAGGAAATACCAATATGGTCTCGTTGGAGGTAGGTCGAGAAAAAAGATCGATTATGACACGCGATTCTCTCTATCGAGAACCGGTAGTTTTACGCGTTTAAGGATATCTGGAAGGAAAAATTGAGGAGCCTCTTAGGTCATTGATATATCCATTGGACGAGGCATGGTATTTTAATAGGAACTCTTTCGATAAAGGAAACCAATTATTCTCGATTCTCGATCGTCGCTTTCGAAAACCAGTCGCTTCGCGTACCCAAAGATACCGGCGTGAAAGGAAAAAATTAGAGACCCTCTTATATCGATATTATTATACATCCGACGGACAGAATACGGATGTGATTTAATCGAAAGCAATTTTCAAAGGGGCGGAGGGTATACGTGACTCAACCGCGAATCAGCGGCGATACTGTCACGTTATGAAATTAAAGTTGGATCTCGATGTTCGAGCAAAGAAGAATCCTTCTCCTGGATTAATTCACTATCGATTGTGCCGAAAGGCGAAAGAAACATTCTCGATTGTCCGAACCCGCAACGTTAACGCATACACTGCCGACTACGAGACACCTAGTTTGCGCTACAAGCTTTGATCGATCGCTATTGATCAAGGAATAAGTTTATAGTTATTTCGGTTGGAAATTATAAGAAAATTTTACATAATAATAACAATTATACAATCATATATTATTATATATTTTTTTCATTTTCAAATTACCGTAAAAGCCACTTTAGCACTGGATGGCCAACTAAATATCATTAGATTTGGTAGGCATTCGCGTTTTCTTTGAAATCAAATCTGGGCGCCCAAGGCAAGACACTAAATTTGCCCAAAGATGAATGGATTGATCGAACCAAAATACGAGGAAAGGAGTTTTTTGAATCGATGCTCGATACGAGTAAGGTGATACGATGTGCACATTCAACGATTACAACGTTAAACGATCAAACGAAGCAACAAAATATCTCGATTGCTCAATACGAAAGGAAAAATCGGAGAAATGAATGTCGACAGAAGGGAAATTGGATTACGTTGCTGGTTGTTAATCAAACGTTCCGAATCGAATCAAGATCGCGAATATGAGCGATTATCCTCGTTCGAGTGGGAGATACCAAATTGATTACGAGCTTCGCATCGGACAGGAACACCGCTCTTACCCAAGGGCTGCATTTCCATTTTAGATTATTTTCTTAATTAGCCCTCGATCACTTCCATACATCTTTCCCGAGAATCTCCATAATTTTCTTTTTTAAGCGTCAAGTATATTTCGAAGGATAATCTCAAATAAATATCGCTCTTAGGAGATGCCCTTACTTTCTGTATATTTTTTATAATTCAGATAAACATCGTTCCCGGCTGAGAAATACTCGTTCCTCCTGTACCAATTCCAAACTTTCCATACATTCCACGACGAATCAAACACTCTCGAAAGGAACTTTATAACATTAACCGCTGAAACTTTCAATAATTTCACGATCTTTGCTTTTTACCAAGGCGTTCGTCGTTTGCGCATGCATAAACCATATCTCACGTTTCGAACAAACGTTCGACGATCGTTATGCAGGGGCAGCGAAAGAATTCGTTGTTTGGGAAGGAGTAAATTCGATCAATCTCGAAGCACGACTCGATTCTCTAGTCGGAACAAAGCGTCGAGTGCCTTGTACGCAATCATTGCGGATGGAAAAAAAATGCGAGAAAGCACCGAATGGACTATTCGCGTCTGTAGGTGCAAAATAGCACGAGAAGCGAAAGGAAGTTCGTTCGAGGAGCACAGCACCGTGCACTGCACTGGATACGATTCACTGGCCATTTCCACAAATTACCATTCCACAATTACACCGAGCTTGATTCCACGAAGTATCGAACTTACTCTTATTGCGGAGCGTAACGCCCGACTGTCGCAAAGTTATTCGTTATAAACAGATATAATGTACGACACGCGTGTTACCGTGTAACAGAGAGTAACCAATGGATAAGAGAGATTTGTACAGAGAGAAAGGGAGAGGAGGGGAGGGGGTAGATACAAAGTATGCATAACCAAAATTAATAACGAGCCAAGAAATTGCTGGATAAAACGGGATTAACCACCTCGGTTAGGACAAACTTTATCCTGGACCTAATGCGCACATCGAGTAATTAAGAATTACGCCGTCAAATTTCTCCATTAATGCAACGAGCTTAAATACCTACGAGACGAAACTCCGGTGTCCGCAATACTATCTTACGAAACTGTTAGAGTTTATAAGGTAAGACGGAGAGTCTTCACTCGCGATGGCGGATCTCCTATTTATATTCCGTTTCGTGAGTGAGTCGGGGAAGCGGATCGAGGAGGATAATGAGAGCAGACGGGTGCGGGTACCTACGCGGAGGATCCTTGGGGAAACAGGTAGCTCGGTTGTGTTGTAGGGAGCGCGGTCGGCGGGATACTGAATCCAAGTGGCGGCACCGCGCGAGTCTTCGCCTCTTAGCTTCTTCGCCTCTTCGCCCCTTCGCCTCTTCGCCTCTTCGCCTCTTCGCCTCTTCGCCTCTTCGCCTCTTCGCCCCTTCGCCTCTTCGCCTCTTCGCCCCGCCCGGCCTTGCCGTGCCTCGTTACGAGCCGCACGCTTCGCGGAGCGCGGATAGGGCCACCATCCCGGGCATTCCGTTCAAGAACGCTCTTCTACGTTTGCAGGTTTTTCCGCATTGACTTTTAACACCTCCTCCCTGTCGCCATAAACCCTCTACTGGCTGACGCGCTTTGTCATTATTTACAAATTTTCTCTCTCAAGGGGAATGAGAGGGGATAGAAACGCAAGATTGCTCGAGGATCGACGATGAGTGGCATTGCTCGCTAGGATTATTTAGTCTAGGATCCACCTTATAAAGAATGCTTTCCAAATTATGGAGTCTATGGCGTACGTATCGCTTGGAAAATTTTCCAAAGCTAATATGGCATCCACGTGGAAGTTCTTCTTGGAAGTATTTATCGCAACACCATCGTTATTTCTTTATCGGCATTGACCAACTAAAGTCGTTTAGCCCGGGAACTAATGTTTTAAGATTTAATTATTATTATCGAAATTACCATGTACGTTTCGTTTGGAAATTTCTACGCCACCGATTAACGATATTCATAGCCGAATCTAGTTTTTTGAAGTGCTCTCCATCGGTTACGCTCGCGCTTGTAATTGTATTTCCTTTTCTTCGAATTAATACACGGTTATGGACAAAACGGGAAGTAACTTAGTGCGTTAGTTTGATGATAAAATTATAAAGATCAATGGTAGTTGATAATAAGGTCGTAAAGATCAATGACGCTTGTACCGAGTGTTCCCCCGATTATTCTTCCAACTTCCTCCAACCTCCAACAGCAGCGGGATTTGTATATACGCAGCTTTGCCATGCGTTCATTTTTCTATCAACGCTCATACATATTGATTCGGTATGGAAATAATGATTTTCAAAATTTTGATCGGTTCCAAAGTCTGCACGGTTGTAATATTTATTTTAACAAAAGATTAATTCCGTTATCCGTTATCGAAATTTGATTTGCTTTGAGTATCGACTTGCACGTACTTTTTTTTTTTAATAAGAAAGCCTCTGAGTAAGTTTGTGCAAGTTAATGTGGCCTGGAGATAACCATGATAATCCCTATCGAGACTTTGATCAAAGGATGAATATCGGCCACTCGTTCGTTGCTTCTTCCGCAAGAATATACTTAAATTAAATTTAATTATTGAACGAGCATAACTAATAACGAGTATAGACTAATACAACGTGGAAATCTGCTAGCTATCAAGGTTGCTTTTAATTTTCTTCTTCTCGAGGATATCTCCAACCATCGATTGTGCAATAGAGGCTTTGCGGAACGATCAAAAATACCACGTGACATTTCACGAACCGTCGATATATTAAATATTTTTCGACCGACAAAACAATCATCGGTCGTATTTTCCTAAATATCCGAAGAATTCACGTGGCTCACGAATGTCCGACGACTTAACAATTAATGAGGTCGTATCTTTATTGGAAGATAAGGCCAAACTCAATAACACTTTTATCCCCTGAATTATGCATACAAATATCTCTACGATAACCGTAGATATATGTTTATGAATGAAAGTAGCCGTAGGAATAAGTCACGGTGACAATGAGAAATCATCAAAATAATTAGTTCACGAGAGGCATACTTCGTTCGTTTAAACAATTTCGGGATTACTTTTTCCTATAAAAAAAAAACCGGTTCGTTTTAGACCGATTTAAAAGATATTTTTTGAAATAAAATTTTGAAAAGCTAAACCAAATGTTATTTCACAAAATCATGCATAGCATATACAGTGCGCGGCAAAACTGCCGGATACACGAACGAGAAACAGATTACGCTTTGTTCTGCACGATTAATGAGATTTTTAAACACTAACTATCGTCGGTTCTTTATGCTTTGAGAGTGGCGTATCGAGAAATCCGACATAAAGTATTATCGTTCCAGAGTTCGTGAGAAATGCGCAAAAGCGTTTATCCGAAAGAGATTAGACTACATTTGGACATTAATCAAATTCGGAGTTAAATATTTTCACGTCTCATAATGGAGTACTTAAACCTCTCTATTCAAGATTTTTTTAAATCTTGACACTTTGACCACTCCGTCTTTTCGTGCGATTTCATCTATTTAAAGGCGAAGAAAAAACTTATGATTATAATAAAATATAAATGATAGATCGCTCTACGACAAGTGGTCCTCTAATGGGCAATAATCCAGGAATCTAAGCACGGACTAGAAATCCCAGCGTTTGGCCCACAATTACACGGAGTATCAAAGATTTCGATATGTAGTCGCACGGAGATAGACGGTCTCATGCTTATCGCAATTATGCGAGATGTTGCGCGCAAAGTTTAAAAATGATCGTACACGCGTGTATCTTCGAAGGCGACTCTGCGGAAATCTTTGAGGAGTTACGCAGATCGGAGGAAAGAGAGAAACGGGAAAAAAGAGATGTTTCCATATCCGAAAGATCGTTAGGAGGGCGTTCCATCGAAGGAGGATGGGAATTTCGTCGAACCAAGAGTATCCGAGGTGCAAGGTCGGAGTCTTCGGAGGCTACGATGCAGAAAAAAACGTTTCTGTTTCCGGGGAAATAAGCATTTTCTCACGTACTCCCACTTGCCCACCAACGTTTATATAAAAACCGTCTTGCCTTTTTCGTACTTGTACACGTATGCACAGTGGAATGTCCCTCGCCCCACTATGAAACATCTCAAAGTGCTATACAAACCTCGCAATTAGCCGCTATTTTGGCGTTCTTTTTCACAACTGAGATAGTCCGTATATTTCACCCGCCTAGTACGTATAATAGCGCGGATTTCCATAAAGTTAGTTCACGAATAAAGAGGTAGCGATCGTTTAAAAATACGAAGTGTCTCGGCGGACACTCCGTAGAAATCTATTTGAGGGAATTTAAAGATCTCGATCCTGCACGATCCCGAATGAAGAGAAGCAAAGATTCGAAAACGATTCGAGTCTCTCCGCGTGATATCTCAGATCGTAGGACGAGACAGTTTGATTCGTGGTGATTTTATGGCCGGCGCTGAACTTGACTGCGTAAGACCTGTCCGTTCGATGTGACGTTCGATCGTCGAAATAGAATAAAATAGCCGATCGGTCGGCGCGGCGTGGGGCCGAGTTTCGTAGTGGATGCGGGTGAAAGTGGTCGGCCAACATCGGTGCGTCGACTGCTCGTTGGCCGCCGGATCCTGTAGACGCACATTATTATTTAACAATGACAATTCTAAAACGCTTCTGCGCGATCCATAAAGGGTCCGAGCGTTGCGAGTCCGCAAATCGATCGGCGCGACGATCGTTACTTCTGGCACGCGAATCAAATTCTAGAAGTTGGCTCTTTAATCGCAACTCCACGCGAAAATAACATATTCCAAAGCCCTCCTTTCGAAAGGTTTCAAAATAGCCGTCGAACGAAAGGAATCTTTGGAAACTCGCACTTTGGTTTCTTCGGCAAAGCGCTCTTGAAGCGCGACCGAAGGATAGCAAGGTCCCACGGCTCGAACGACCGAACGTTTCGATGTCGCTAAGACGGGGAAATTGGAATTGCGGAAGAGCATCGCCATGTCTTTGCGCGGTCCGTGCCAAGTATATATGTATGTAGTCAATTTGTATGGAAGGATGCGCGGGATAAAATATCGCGGATCACCGTGATTTGGGTTTAGGAGGTACGCCGCGATTGGCCCTCGAAGATTGGGCGTCACCGGTGTGCGGCACGCTCGAACATTTGCTTGTCGCTCGTAAATCGATTATTAAGCTATAGGTAAGTAATCGATGGACCGAATACATTTCGCTGCTTTGTCACGGAATCGCTGGAACTTACCGGCCACGCAAATCCGTCTGGCCAAAACGAAACTCGTACTTTTCATCCTCCTGCGAGATGGAGCCTCCTTGAGCGTCCTCGAATAACTCTGCTTTTCTACTCGGTTCACTCCGACGGTATATCTTTGATCCATTATCAACTTCTATGCGCATATTCGTTCATCCGATCTCATTTTACGAGCACGCTGCATTCGAGAGCTTGTTTTTCAATTCTACCTCCGGTTTTAGCAGATCACGTCCCACAACCGTATCGTATGCTCTTACTTCCTTCGAACTCTGTCCCCTCAAACCTATTAGCTCCGACTTCGCAGTTATATTGCATCGTGCAATCTCCATCACGTTCCGTAATGGCCGTTAAATTCTCAGGTTAAATCACGATTACATCGCGTGTCCCAAGTACGTCGAGTTTTTTCCCCACGCAATTCGAAACGAGTATTCCTCAACCGTGATAACATTCGCCAGGTCGCACATCGCAAACCTTGAGAGCCAAGAACTCCGACGAAGCTCGATACTCCTGTCCGTCCTCTATAAATTTCAGTCACATCGATATTGACTCATATCTCTCCGCGTCCTTTGTAAACGATCTTTATTTATTCATCGATGCACATGCACCCTATTGTAGAAGGCGTCGGCTTGAATAATCCATCGAGCCGACGTGACGGAAACTCCTTATTGCGCGCACTCTTCTTCTCGTTGCCGGACGATCATTACGAGAAGAAATGCTCGCCTGAAATCGACGTTAGGCCTCCACGATGAACGTTTCTTTTCAAGTTTCGATACCCCGACCACGTCTTAAACTCCCTTTACCTATGACGTCGTGTCACAAAAGTTAAAGAGAAAAGTCGTAAAACCCAAACAACGGATTTTGCTTCTACATAGCGAAAGAACTTTCGCGTTCCGCATTGCGTATCGAGATCTCTTCGATGTTTCCGAACTCCCTTATTTTTCATCATTTTCCCGATGTTGGCACGGGGCTGCTCTCCGCATAGGCCATTGTTTACATAACGGCCCGCTCACACGCTTTGCGTCGGATCAACCATCGCTTTCTCCTAAATAAAGATCGTTTTATCTTTCGTGAAATAAAATAAGACGAGGGCCGAGGTTAAAGTACAACCGGAGCATGGAAGTCGAAAAGAAAGGCGGTTCACGGAGGTTTCAAAGTTAGAGATATACGCTAGATCGTTGCATTTCTCCACGTTTATTTCCATTGTGCGGAAAGACCATCGGCGACCCAGATATCTCCCACGTCATCCTTTCACCGAACGATCAAACGGGGGCTCACCGCGCTTCTCTCTTTCTCCTTCTTCTTCGTTAATCGGATTTTGAGAACTTTCTAAGCACGCCTAAGAACACGTTGATCCAGGTCGTGCGTAATAAGCGGTACGTCGCTTACACCCTGCTGAAATATCTTTCCGTCGATGAAATCGTCGAATCCCCACGATGCGTCGCGGGTCGATGATTATCCTTGCGGTCGAATTATTTTCAAAGTGGATCATCGATTCGCAGACTCCCTTGGTAGAAGAGACTCCCTTCGACGATGCGAATGCGCAGCGATCGTTTTGCTTTTGCCGTTTTAAATCCACGAATTCGAACTCGCTCCGCGAAGGATTATTATCGTCGACGTTTCGACCGATGGCGAGCGATATCGCGTCGAAGAACATTTCCGAGGCTAGAAAGATAAGTTTGACGGATGGTTTCTAACGAATCGGACATCTCGCAAGTCCGCCGGCTTTCCAGTTGGGAAACTTCCGAGCCTTCGCGTGATAAACAGCAATTTTACGATCTCGCAATTCTCACCGCTAAACGTTCGCGATGCCTTGAAAAGCGAAGGAAAGATGGAAAAACGGAAGAATCGCAGGTATTTGCTTTGCGCCAGCAGGTACGGTGAACGTGGACGCGCGGTTCTTCCCCGGCGTCTACCTGGCAGGTAAAAATCATAGATCCATATTTCTAACCCGCCATCCGTGGATTTGCTTCGACGCGGACTTTCGCTCGCCGTCTAGATTAATACTCCCCATTGGAGTGCTCGAGAGGGGCGCCGCACGCGATCCTACTTGGCTTCCTACCTCGCGAAGGAGACTCCGAAGGCAAGGATGGCGTATCTGCGAAGGGCGGAGAGGAGTGGGAGGGAGGAGAAGGAGAGCCGCTAGTTTCACCGCAGCTCTTCGAGGCTGCGTTTATTTCGCTCGGCGGTCGGTGCGACTCGCGGCAGGTCTTCGCGTTCCCCGTACTCTGGAAGCCGCGGTCCGCTTGCCGAGCGTCGAGGGCCGGGCGGTCCGCGCCGATTCGGACCATCTTCCCCGAGCATTCGCAGTAGCGCCAGCTCCGTCTCTCTTCGCCGCTCCTCTCCTTCGCCCGAATAGCCAGCCCCTACGGCAAGTTATACTTTTATTTCTCTCCTCTTAACGCTCCAATTCTGCGATCGGTCAACGCGATCCATTCCTCCTGCCATTCCTTGCATCGATCGCTCGACTTTGCAAAGCCCTCGTTTACAAGCTTTTCCTATCGCCTTCGGAAAGCGTACAGTGCTCGGGACTTTTTCCCAAATTCTTCGTCGGAATCTTTCGCCCTTGATCGACGCGTGCTCGCTACACGATACGTCCTTTACTCCCACGATCGACTTTTCATCCAACGCGAACCTCGTACTCTCGCTTCCTTCCTCCAAATTATTGCCCTCCTGAAAAAATCTAAAAGACAGCTCGATGAATATACGAAAAAATCATACGGATTAAAGACGCATTAAGAGGCGATGTTTGGAGTGAAAAAGTACGCAAGACTAAATGCCGATATTCGCGATCGTTAGAAAAGAGTGCGCGAGCATTGAAACAAAACTCTTCCTCGCGTAGAAAGTCGAGTGCGTTGAGAGCAGTCTCCGTAATCGTACGAGTACAAATATGGAAAAGCCGAGATTCGTAGGAAAGGTTGGAAAGGTAACGATCAAAGTGACGAAAGCCAGGAAATGCGGACGCGTCGTGTTTTCCTGTCGTCGCGATCGCGAGAGGACGCGAATCCTGACGAGGAATTATCGAAGAAATTATGAGCATCGGTGAAATTTCTTCCTATCGATGAATCGTCCCTCTTTCGGGGAAACCCGCAAATAGATTTTGCATACGTTACGGAACTGTCGTTTCTTACCGAAGGGGTCAAAACGATCGCTCCGAAATTGCTTACGAAAATCCCCAAAATTTGCTACGCAGGGATATTCTTGGACACGGACATGCCTGGTGTACGATCGAAATCGTGAAAAAGTAATAAAAAAGTAATAAAAAATAAAAAAGTCAGAAAAATATTTGGTAACCACACGGATCGACATTCGAACGTATTCCACTTGCATTTACCGTTAGTGGGATAATTCTTTCGTTGCGTTTACTTTACGGGAGCGTAATTAGTACGATGGACCGATCTCTCGCCGTTTGAGGATAATTTTATTATGGTCGAAAGGTTCGCATTTGCATCTCGTTTACCTGACTCTCTCCAACGATCGGACAAAGCTAATTTTAAAGAAGCAATTACGTCGATGTCGATGATCGAAGCGCATCAAAATGTGTTTTCGCCGGAAATGCGCTCTAAGGTTTCCATCGAAAATGGATTTACATTATAGCACGTAGGAAATTTGAAAAATTTGGTTGGAAGAACTTGTACGGAAAATACTGGTTTATCGCTCTTTCAAAATCTTCCGTAAAAACATGCGTTTCCGTCCAATCGTAGGTAATAGCACTATAATTTTCTGGAAATGGGTCTACTTGGTGTACGATACGGAAACTGGTTTATCTACCACGTCCTTTTTGCCCTCTTTATTTTGCAATTCGGTATGATAATAAAACGACTACGACTGGCTACGCTGTTAGATTGGAATTACTTTCAACGTGGCAAGATAAACGTAAAAATCACGCTATTCGAATGACCGACCACGGCAACGTCCAAGTACTAAAAAGTTTATATAAAAAGATACTTTTCATCCAACTATGCTCCTTGGTTTCTCTCTGGACATTTAGGAGTCGGAATAATGTTTCGGACGCAGATTAACTTTCTGTACGACGTAATACTCTTCATCGGGATGGCGATAGTCTATCTAACGGAGGCTGCGATCTTGACCCTGATACCGTATCGTTATCGAGCCAAGTCCATAAAGGGCGAGGTGGCCCTAATAACCGGAGGTGCCGGTGGAATCGGACGATTGATCGCCGTAAAGCTTGCAAAACTCGGAGCCCGGGTCGTCATTTGGGACATCAACGAACACGGTGAGGAGTGCAAGGATATTCCTAAAGGATCATCGATCCAACATCGATATTCGACACACCGTCCGCTTTGTCACCAGAAGAAAAAGTCACCCCCCACCCCCCCACCCCCCACCCCCCGCCCCCCAAATGAGGAAAACCATGTTACTTTAAGGAACAAATGAGACGTTCGTCGACAAGAACGATTAATTCTACTTTTAGAACTTTTAACAATCCGAGTGCCAAAGCACTCGATCCATGCGTGAATTTTGCTCTTGAAAATAAATTTCGGTGATGCAACTTATGCACTCATCGATATCAAAGCGATTAATCGTTTATGGAACGGTGTATTATAAACGACGAGTCCGTGCTCGTGTCCCGTTTTCTTCGAATTTCACCGGCTAATCATGGGTGCCATCTCATTTCCGCAGGTCTGAAAGAGACAGTCGAGGAAATCCGAGAATCGGGAGGAAAGTGTTGGGGCTATTACTGCGACATCACGGACAGAGATGGGATTTACAAAAACGCGGAAGCGGTCAAGATCGACGTCGGCAATGTGCGTTGATACGCTCCTTGTATTAACGCGACACTATATCAGTAATGTTAATCAGTAATCGACATTCGGTTTTTAATCTCAACTTTATAATCAATGTTGAATCGATCACAGGGAAGCTACCTACGAGGGAAACCTGACCGCACCCTCGCAAACCCCAATGAAATTCGACAAAGCAATGTGTTTATATGTATGACATGCGTAACGGTTATAATCTACGAGTGTGAATATGTATTATACTCTTATTATATTAAAAATTGGCAAGGGACGTAACCCAGGCTCCCCTCGCTGGTGTTGCCGATTTTGGTCTCGGATAATGTTGTCGTGCTTGACCAACCAACGTTTATTCCTTCAAGTCTGTGATTAACTGCCCGTAGGTTTCATTGCTGGTGAACAATGCCGGTTATGTATACGGAGGAACGCTTTTGGAATTGCCCGACGATGAAATCGAGAAAACCTTTAGAGTCAATATTCTTTCTCATTACTGGGTAATCGATAATGATAATTCTCACTAATTTACACGATTATCTGCGCTAATGTACATCATTATTTATACTAATTTCCAGTAAACTGCACGATTGTGATATTGTACCAACGGTAATATTGGGCTAAATCCTCACGAGCCTTATTTGTGCAGTGATCGATGTATCAAACACGTGTTTATACGGCAATTCTCTTGATCCTACATTTCTTTCAAACAGATCACAAAAGCCTTCTTGAAGGACATGATGAGGGAAAATCACGGTCACATCGTTACGATAGCAAGCGTGGCTGGTCTTTTAGGTACATACAACTGTACGGATTATTCGGCAACAAAATTTGCAGCTATCGGATATCACGAGAGTCTCTTTACGGAGCTGAAGGTATCACCATGCGAAATTGTTACGGTTACAAACGTAAATGATATCGCGCTGATTCATATTATCCCTCGAATGAGCTAAATTGATTGATATTTTTTCAGGTACACGGCTATGACGGTATTCAGGCGACTTTAGTCTGTCCTTACTTCATTAATACCGGCATGTTTCACGGGGTAAAACCGAGGTGAGTACGGATACCTGCGGAAGAAACTCCTTGCGTACATTTTATCGCAAAGCGTACTTTTTTTTTCAATGTATTTGATATATGACATTTAATGTATTTCATTTCCCCAATTATTATATTTAATTTTAGCGTTTCGTGTATTTAGTTTTGGTATTTATCACGCTTAGTTTGGTGCGTTACTTATTCTTCTGTACAGATTAATGCCAATGCTAGAACCTGGATATGTGGCGGACAAAGTCGTATCGGGTATGCTACTAAATCAAGTCAATATTATATTGCCCGCAAGTTTGAGGTACCTTTTACCGTTGAAATGGTAAGTCGACCGCTTGGCTTTAAAATTTCGCTATAGAACTAGTACGCATTTCTTCGATTGTTGATAATAATTCTTGGATCTGACAGCCTATTACCCGCTAAAATGTGCTGGGGAATAATGTACAACATTCTACGAGGGCCACAAACCATGATGATGTTTAAGGGCAGAAGGAACGAGAGCGTGCTTAAGGAAAATAATAATGTTTACGCGTCTTAAAATTTCATTTTTATTTCGTATGCATTCTGCTAAGGCTGTAAATATTAAAATCATTTCTTGCCAATAGCATATGTACAATGTATGATCTTCGAAGTAATTTAGACCGTTCTAAAATAAATCATAAAAATAATTCAATCCCTGTCCAAGCTCCCAAATAGCAATGCCTGTACCCAATTCCATGGCAAGGTCTACTCTGTGCTTGATGGAATATAGTGTAGGATAAAAGATGAAACCATTCCCCGTAGGTGACCTGAAAAATGTAACGTTATATAATCCATGCACCGTTAATTTCTACACTGCTTGCTCAAATGTCAGGCGCAATTTGATGCATACGTCGTAAATATGAGCTTACTTTGATTCGAAGAAGTGCTCCTTACTCCTATCATCCCACTGTATTTTGCCCTTAAAGTTTTCCAACGCTTTTAAATAGTCGTTACCCAGTAGCGGCCCGCCGCCTTGTGAGGTGTAATGATAACCATAGAAATTGATTCCTAACAAAATCTGAGCTCTCCTAGGATCGTTTTGATCTGGCACCAGCAACTCTACGCACTGCCGGGCCCAATCCAATGGACTGTTTGGACCAGGGCGTTGCACGCTCGAGTAGTCGTACGTCATAAGGGAGAAAGCTTGTATGTACGTTGACAAGCGGTCAAACTGATCACGCGTGAACAGTTGGAGCTTTGCACTGAAAGACGATACACGATCGTGTTATTATTTTGCTAGTTGCGGATATTGAAATACCGTATGACACGAAAGTCACTTGCCAAATAAGAAAAAGAGTACTGCTTTAAAATGACAAATGTAGAATGCAAAATAAACTTCGGAAGATAAATTATTTTCTTTGAAACAAATTTTATAACAGAGCAATACAAAATCCACTCGGTCTTTACATCTCATTAATGATCTCTGCTTCGACTCTGGATAATCACAAACAAAACAAAACAAAATAAAACAGAACGCAAACCAACTGTAGCATTGTTGTTTACCGTCGACTATTTTTATGTAAAATTTCTGTCCTTGCCAATTCTATTTGACAAGCAACTTTTGTACTGCACGGTATACATATATTGTTGCAGCACTTTGATCGGCGCAGATAATAAACATATATATAAATATATATGTTTGATTCACCCTCTGAACGGCGGTACAGCCAAGATTATATCTAATTCTTGCTTTCTCAATTTTTGCGCGATATTCTGAACCAGGGAAACGACAATATTCATGTCTACACCGGTGAATACAAACTGATTCCATATCTCTAAGACATAGCCGTCAAAGTGAAAAGTCTGGAATAATAAAATCGCATAATTGTAACTCCATTGCGCCATTAACTTTGCTTGATCTAGTTAATGTACAAACAATGACCTTGGCTGTATTCAAAAACGTTGAAACTAATTCGGATTGTCTGTGCGTATCGCGATGCAACATAACAATATCATCGACCGCCCATTGTTCGAAAAGTATCCTTGGTAATACTGAAAATACTTTAGTGTCATTCGATCGTCTTAAGTTTACGGAGAATACCATTTGTTCAGTAGGATAGTTCCATATATGTGTATATCAGCGTGCCTTTGATACCTTTTACACGATGCTCATCATTATTGGCAGCTTTTATCTCCTTCATCCATTTCTTTTGCACGCTATTCGTCTTCATTTCATAGGTCGACCGATTATTGCTCAGAAGCGTTAACCATACCGGTGAGACCATTGTAAATTTTCCATGGAACATTTTGGACACTTCAAAACCATTGGCATTCCACTTAATACGCGTGCATCAAAAAAACCATGCTGAATATTTGTATATATTACAAGTTTCATACCCCTAGTCATAACTGCCTCTAATAATCACAATTCACATAACTTACAGGAGTAATATATCCCAAGACATCGCCGGAAAATTGTCTGTGCCCCGTATCTTCAAAGTATGTGCTGGATTCGCGGATTATGTCTTGCACTTTAGGTTCTCTACTCACTAAATTCCTCTGGAAGACATCCTGTGCTATTGGGCCTTTCTGAAAAGTGCACGAAAAAGCGGACAAATATAACGTATATTATGAGTAATGTAGAATCACAAAAAAATGCGAAAAGTCTTTTAAAATTAATCACCGTACCTTGTTGTTAATCTTGCTCTTATCCTTTTTATTGGATTTCTCCTTTGGTGGAGATAACGTGCCATGAGTAAAATCAAAAGCTAACAAGAAACCAAATGTTAAGAGAGAAAGCTTCATAATAATAGTTTCGTAAGAAAATGCCCTAAACTGATACACGAGTGCTTCAGCGAAAATATTTATTGCTACCGTACGACGAAGGGAAGGTAACCAATATTCGTTCAATACGTTTCTTCAAAATCGTCGACAGAGTGCACTTTTCTTTGGGATAAACCGATTATATGTACACTCGAAATCATTAATTTGTTCCTCTACCCCTAAATAGGAGCCAGAAGGAGCTGGAATATCACTGTGGAGGTACCAAATGACAGCGTCCGGCTGGACCTGATTTATCGACTCTACGATCGATGTGAGCGCGATTTACAAAATGCGCAGAAACTTTTGAATTTACAGTATAAAACCTTTTATTATAAGAATTGGTTTGTTATTACCTGAGTTTATAGTGTACATATCGCATGGAAATTTATACAGAAGTAATGAGTGACGTTTAAACTCTTATCTTGTGCTTGAAAGTACAAATCTATTGACCGAATATCATTGATGTGTTGTTATTTAATTTTCGATCGCTTAGCATAAAATCTATTATTTAATGGCTACCCGATGTACTATATATATTTTGCATGTTTGTGTGACACTTTATTCATTGTGCCACTTTATGAATAAAGAAGCCAGAGGAAGCGTACGGGCGTAATGATTAATAGACTTCGGAATCGCATGTAAATGTTTGCGATGCTGCGCCGTTAGGCGGTGTATGAAAATGGCAGTGCCGTCGGTTTCGTTGTCAACGAGGAATAAAAAGCACTTTCTGGGCGTACCAGCACCGTTGGGATATGTTGCCGGAGTAGGAAGAGGGTAAACATATTGTGCAATATGTTTTTATCCAAAGTTATTCACAATAAAGCTGATCGATCGGAAACAAGGAGACATGTAATATTCCTAACCTCTTTTATCTTGTTTTTTTTTGTGCAGAGCTACAGGATTTACCACACGATCTGACATCGGACCGGCTCGAGATGCCAATGACGTTTCGTAAGTGGCATTATTTTTCCGTATTATTAACATACCTGTATAAAGTGGATCGTTATTCATAATTTCAATTGAAGCTTATCATTGTATACATTCGTTATTATTACATTATTAAATTTGTATACATTAGTTATTATTCAAATGTGATTTACCTGAATATTTGTTCTATCCGCACAGAGATGACAGACATGCACCACCCACAAAGCGTGCGAAGAAAAAGGAGGAGGAAGAGGAGGACGAAGAAGACCTGAATGATTCCAACTACGATGAATTTTCTGGTTATGGTGGTTCCTTATTCAGTAAGGTGGGAAAATGGAAAAATTATCTATTTAAATGAAAAATTTAATCCGTCGTTTATCTTCATCTATATTCTCTTGTCTTACGGTAAATGAGAATAATACAGATACAATGAGGATAATGGTCATATTACAGGATCCTTATGACAAGGATGATGAAGAGGCGGATGCCATATATGAAGCTATAGACAAGCGGATGGATGAGAAGCGCAAAGAATACAGGGAAAAACGCCTAAGGGAAGAGTTGGAAAGATATCGTCAGGAGAGACCCAAAATCCAGCAGCAATTCTCGGACCTTAAAAGAGAATTGGTGAATGTCACCGAAGACGAGTGGAAAAATGTTCCAGAGGTGGGTGATGCTAGGAACAGGAAACAGAGAAATCCAAGAGCAGAGAAGTTCACACCGTTGCCAGATTCGGTGCTGGCCAGAAATTTGAGCGGAGAAACATCCACCAGTATTGATCCAACCAGTGGTCTTGCTTCCATGATGCCAGGCGTAGCGACACCTGGGATGTTAACACCCACCGGCGATTTGGATCTCAGGAAAATTGGCCAAGCGAGAAACACGCTTATGAATGTCAAGCTAAATCAGGTATCGGACTCTGTTGAAGGACAAACCGTTGTTGATCCAAAGGGCTACCTCACAGATCTCCAAAGCATGATCCCAACATACGGTGGTGACATAAAGTAAGTTGTTAACAAGATGTCTCGGGCCAAATGTGGTGATAGTCATAATTTCTGCTTAAAATATTGCTCTTTGAACTCTTTGAGTTTAACATTAAAATACACTGATGTTATTTCAGTGACATAAAGAAAGCGAGATTGTTGCTGAAGTCTGTGAGAGAGACAAATCCGAATCATCCTCCAGCGTGGATTGCCTCTGCTCGCTTAGAGGAAGTTACCGGAAAGGTGCAAGCTGCTAGAAATTTGATAATGAAAGGCTGCGAGGTAAACCCAACGTCAGAAGACCTCTGGTTGGAGGCTGCGCGATTGCAACCGCCTGATACAGCAAAAGCTGTTATTGCCCAATCAGTTCGTCACATTCCAACGTCTGTCAGAATTTGGATAAAAGCAGCAGACCTTGAGATGGAGACAAAAGCTAAGAGAAGGGTCTATAGAAAGGCCTTAGAACACATACCAAACTCTGTCAGATTGTGGAAAGCTGCTGTAGAATTGGAGGAACCGGAAGACGCACGTATTCTGCTCAGCAGAGCGGTTGAATGTTGTCCAACCAGCGTTGACCTTTGGCTGGCCCTCGCCAGATTGGAAACCTATGACAATGCTAGGAAAGTTTTGAACAAGGCCAGAGAGAATATACCCACTGACAGGCAGATATGGACCACTGCTGCAAAGCTAGAGGAAGCAAACGGTAATAAACACATGGTGGAGAAGATCATTGATCGTGCCATATCCTCCTTGAGTGCCAATGGAGTGGAGATAAACAGGGAACATTGGTTTAAAGAAGCTATGGAGGCAGAAAAAGCTGGTGCCGTTCATTGTTGTCAGGTCATAGTTAAAGCAATTATTGGATTTGGAGTAGAGGAAGAGGACAGAAAACATACCTGGATGGAAGATGCAGAGGCGGTAAGGATTCGATTTTCTCTCCTATTCTGATGGCTGCTCTACATATGGGGACTATTCCATATTCCTTTTGCAATTCTAGTGTGCTCAACAAGGAGCGTTGGAATGTGCCCGAGCAGTATACGCCTATGCACTGACTGCATTTCCAAGCAAGAAATCGATTTGGCTGCGTGCTGCATACTTTGAGAAAACGTACGGTACACGAGAGTCCTTGGAATCTCTATTACAAAGAGCCGTTGCACATTGTCCCAAGAGCGAAGTACTTTGGCTGATGGGTGCCAAATCCAAGTGGTTGGCGGTAAGTACAAAAGTGAAGCGTGAGAAAAATTTTAATCAATTGTAAATGTATCAACATTATTGTCAAGCTTATAAATATATTATAAATGTACTATAAACGTACTATAAATGTATAAAAATTCTCTGGATACGCAAAATTGAAAGAATTTCTCAATGACAAAGATTACTCCATTGCGTAGGGTGACGTTCCGGCTGCCAGAGGTATTCTGTCTCTGGCATTCCAGGCAAATCCAAACTCCGAGGAAATCTGGTTGGCTGCAGTAAAGCTGGAATCTGAAAATTCAGAATACGAGAGAGCACGACGTCTACTTGCAAAGGCAAGAGCTTCCGCACCAACTCCCAGAGTGATGATGAAAAGTGCCAAATTGGAATGGGCACTAAACAATCTGGAGGCCGCGCTTCATCTCCTTAAGGAAGCTCTAGAGGCTTTCGACGATTTTCCAAAACTGTGGCTAATGAAAGGCCAAATCGAGGAGCAACAGGGTAACTTGGATAAAGCATTGGAGACCTACAATCAAGCTGTGCGTAAAGTTTAAGCATAATACGAATAGGTGATATCACAACGTGTATTTAATCCCTTCTCCTTTTATTCACGACAGATCAAAAAGTGTCCAAACTCTATACCGCTGTGGCGTTTACTCGCTCAGCTGGAGCATAGAAAGAATCAAGTGACAAAGGCTAGATCTGTATTGGAAAAGGCTCGCTTACGCAACCCCAAGAATGCGGAGCTGTGGTTGGAGGCGATCAGAAACGAACTCAGGAGCGGAGGTGTGCGAGACATGGCCAATACACTGATGGCCAAGGCCTTGCAAGAATGTCCGACGTCCGGTTTGCTCTGGGCAGAGGCTATATTCATGGAGCCACGACCTCAAAGGAAGACCAAAAGCGTGGATGCTTTGAAAAAGTGCGAGCACGATCCGCATGTGCTTCTCGCGGTCTCAAAGTAAGTCAGAGAAGTATTACGGTTCGCTAAATTATTTCCATAAATGTGATTCAACGCCTAACTGTATAAATCTCCTTTTGTTGAAAGGTTATTCTGGTGTGAGCATAAGATCTCGAAATGCAGAGATTGGTTCAATAGGACGGTGAAAATTGATCCCGATCTAGGCGATGCTTGGGCATATTTTTATAAATTTGAGCTTTTACACGGTACCGAGGAGCAGCAAGAGGATATCAAAAAACGATGTGTAGTCGCTGAACCGCACCACGGAGAGAATTGGTGCAAAGTATCGAAGAATATAGTGAACTGGTGTCTGAGCATAGACCAAATTCTTGTATTAGTCGCTAAGGATCTGCCTATTCCAATATAAAAAACTCAAATTCCCAGAGATATCCCTATGTATATATTTATATAATGCCGATAGCTGTACGTACGGTAGTAATAAATAATTTAAGAGGAAGCAGGAAATAATCTGATTGGCCGCAAAAATGATACATGAGATAATATGGAGTATATTGTAAACTATAATGCGGAAACAATTTTAAGAAAGATAAGAATGATAGACGAAAGGGTATGTTTGAATTCTAATTCATTACCGATTGATTACATTCTCCATACTCTACACACTCTATATAGCGTTAGGAATTTACGTTCAAATTCAAAAAATGAAACATAAAATACGGCAGTTACTCGTATATCGCAGCTTGTACTTAAATCTATCAATTCGTTATTTATAATACATATCCCTAAAAATAAATAATGGCGGGCAAATAAAACAAACACAATGCTGGTTGTTCGTATATAGGGGCTTGCATTGCAATCCCATAACTTGCAGCCAAGTGTGAAATCATAGTTTTTCGTATAATCGTTTGTATAGACAGGAATAAGATAGCGACCATCGGGAGGGTGCCGATTGCTTGGGTGGCTGGTCAGGTGCGCTCCGACCGATTCTGCACGAGGTTATAAACTCGATACTATTATTTCCTTCGCGCTGCTCCTTGAAAATGAGCAAAGAGTAGTATGCCTTCGTTTCGTACGCTGCCTCTGTCAAAGTTAGATCTTGCCAAAACCATAATGGGAAGTTGAGCTGCAAGATTATCGGTACAAAACTATGATTAACGAATATAAATAACAACGCACTAATGAACATCAGGAATAGGATTGTCGTCAAGCTTGTGATGTGTACAGCGATGGAAAAATACGTTTGACTACAATCAGGTATAGTATAATCGAATGTTTGACATTTTCTTAACTGCTTGGCCCTAATCGACAGAACTGGTCTCTTAAAATGTTGCAAAACTGTGTGGAAAAATATGCTTTCCATTTTATTAAGATGTGTTTAAAAAGAGAGATACGTTTGTTTCTTCTTTTAACAATTACCTGCAATTGACGCGTAAAAGAAAATTAAATTGTAACTGTCTAAAAACTTATTTCGGTCAAATCAAGGGGTTAACCTATATTTCCTTGGTTGAAAAAGGGAGGATATCACTTGATACTTTCGAAAATTACGATGGTTGTACGAGTAGAAGCAACTGTTTCGAATACAAATCTTGCTTTCGATTCTGGAGGTCTTTTTATTGTATATGGGCACCATAATTCTCGTTAGCTTATATAGTTTTATTTTGGTAAGGTTTGCTAGGTCCCTGTTAAAGCAGTAAGTTCTGTAATCAATGCTAATATTATTACTCCATTCCATATTATAGTATTCGTTTCTATGACAAAATAAAATTGAAGTACGTACCACAATGTTTGTGTGATATTTTATTGAGTGACCTTAATGGTTGGTGTTACGAATCAATTGAAGAAATAATCGATTTAATTTGTTTTCACCTTCTTTAGGCTTTATCCGTTAAACGCAGAAGAGGAAGGATAGCCATCGACTGTGGTAACGATTAATCAGCAAAATGACGAATGTGCTTGTACAGCAGTTTGTCCAGAAGTTGAAGTCGAGGAACGAAGAGCTCAGGAACAAAGCGGCGAGAGATCTATGCCATTATGTTAAAACAGAATTGAGGGAAGCCTCTCAAGATGAGATCACCGCCTTTATGGACGATTTTAACCACCACATATTTGAGATGGTGAATAGTTCAGATATGAACGAAAAGAAGGGGGGCACACTCGCGATAGTGTGCCTGATCGGAGCAGACGTAGGAAACATAAATACCAGAACTATTAGATTTGCGAACTACTTGAGAAATCTTCTGCCGTCAAATGACGTTGGGGTGATGGAATTGGCTGCAAAGACAGTGGGAAAATTGGCGCTAGTTTCAGGTACTTATACTGCAGAGTATGTGGAATTTGAAGTGAAGCGTGCATTTGAGTGGCTCGGTGGTGACAGAAACGAAGGGAAGCGACATGCTGCTGTTTTGGTCTTAAGAGAACTTGCAGTTTCCATGCCAACGTATTTTTTCCAACAAGTAACGCCATTTTTCGACCTGATATTTAACGCAATACGCGATCCAAAGCCTGTAATAAGGGAAGGTGCAGTGGAGGCGCTGAGAGCGGCACTAGTGGTGACTGCTCAGAGAGAGACCGCCAAACAAATGCACAAGTCCCAGTGGTACAAACAATGCTATGACGAAATAGTTGCGGGGTTTGAGGAGGTGTATACTAGGGAGAGGGGTGTCAACAGGGATGACAGGGTACATGGATCCCTATTAGTGTTAAACGAATTGCTCAGATGCAGTAACGTTCAGTGGGAACGTAACTACGAAGCACTTATGGAGCGATTGAATTGTTCCACTCAACAAAATGATAACGACATACTGACGCTAATGCCACGATTAAAAACCACGATAGTGTCCAAATGGGCTGGATCATGTCAAAATTCTTCCAGCTCGCAACATGCCCTGTATCCTGCCCACGAGTCTGCTGTCTGTAGGTGTTTGATGCAAGAAAGATTGGATGACATTTACAATGATATCATGTCTCAGAGAATGTCGAGAAGTCCGCACATTCAACATGCACTGATGACACTATTACCGCGGCTTGCTGCTTTTAACAAAGAAAAGTTTACAAAGGATCATCTGAGACAGTCTTTGGTATATCTGTTGATGACGCTGCGCAGCCGTGAGAAGGACAGATATGCAGCGTTCACTACCATCGGTTTTATTGCCGTCGCTGTGGAGGATTCTATAAATCCGTACCTTCCAAAGATCATGGAGGTGATTAAGAGTCTGCTGCCATCGAAGGAGATGCCGAACAAGAAACGTGGAACTTCCTTGGAACCAGCAGTTTTTATTTGCATAACACTTCTTGGGCACGCGGTGAAACAAGTTATAGCAGCGGATGTAAGAGACCTCTTAGAGTCGATGCTGACTACCGGATTGAGTCCGATCCTGACAACTTCTCTCAGAGAATTGGCTCATAGCGTTCCATCCTTAAAGCCGGATATATCGCAGGGCCTTTTAAGAATGTTATCTCACGTGTTGATGCAAAAACCATTGAGACACCCTGGCGCACCATGGACAGCCAGTAGTCCACTATCTGGTCCACCCACAGAGGTGGATGTCCCATCAACGGTTCTAGCACTGAAAACCCTTGGTACATTTAATTTCGATGGCAATCCTCTCTTGCAATTTGTAAGGCGATGCGCGGATCACTTTTTGACCTCCGAACAATCTGAAATACGGCTGGAAGCCGTAAGAACTTGTTCGAGGTTACTGAGACTGGCGTTGAATCAGCCAGGCCCAACAGTCACCAACACTGTATCGGCTGTTCTCGGAAAACTGCTGGTTGTAGGTATCACAGATACGGATCCAGATGTTCGACTCTGGGTTCTTGCCTCTCTAGATGATTCCTTTGATATACACTTAGCACAGGCTGAGAATCTCTCTGCACTCTTTATTGCCATGAATGATGAGATGTTTGAGATAAGGGAACTGGCGATACGCACCATTGGTAGGTTGAGTACCATGAATCCAGCCTATGTAATGCCCTCACTGCGCAAAACTCTTATACAGTTTCTGACCGAATTGGAACATTCTGGAATGGGGCGTAATAAGGAACAGGCTGCTCGTATGTTGGACCATTTGGTGGTCAGTGCGCCGAGGCTTATCAGACCTTACATGGAACCTATCTTGAAGGTGCTGGTACCAAAGCTGAAGGAATCTGAACCCAATCCTGGCGTAGTGTTAGCTATACTGCGTGCTATCGGTGACCTCGCAGAAGTGAATGGAGCAGAAATGCAACAGTGGATGCCAGAATTACTGTCAATACTACTAGAAATGCTGGTAGACGCCAGTTCTGCAGAGAAGAGAGGAGTCGCTCTGTGGGTTCTTGGTCAGTTAGTAGGAAGTACCGGCCACGTTGTAAAGCCGTACATGCAGTATCCATCGCTGCTGGACGTTCTGATTAATTTTCTAAAGACGGAGCAGCAACCAATTATCAGGCGTGAGACCATCAGAGTTTTGGGATTGCTGGGGGCTCTAGATCCATATAAGCATAAAATGAATCTTGGACAAATCGATTCTCAGTTGGACAGTTTCACATCCATGGCAGATGCGAAGAGTGAAATTGAACAGACTCAAGATCTCACCACCAGCGAAATGCTGGTGAATATGTCGTCTTCTACATTGGAAGAATATTATCCTGCCATAGCTATTGCCACGCTAATGCGCATTATTCGTGATCCGACATTATCACAACACCATACCATGGTCGTACAAGCTGTGACGTTTATATTCAAGAGCCTAGGAATTAAATGCGTGCCTTACATCTCTCAAGTGATGCCCAGTTTTCTGAATGTAGTGAGAACTGCAGATGTTAACTTTCGAGAGTATCTGTTCCAACAGCTGGCTATTCTCATCGCTATCGTTAAGCAGCACATTCGAAACTATTTGGATGATATATTCAATTTGATTAAGGAATTCTGGACGGTTAACAGTCCGCTTCAAAGTACCTTAATACTTTTAGTGGAACATATTGCAGTTGCTTTAGGTGCGGAATTCAAGATCTACTTACCACAATTAATGCCGCAGATTTTACGTGTACTGACCCACGATACGAGTAAGGACAGATCGGTCACAGTGAAGTTACTATTGGCATTACAAAAGTTTGGAAACAATCTCGACAACTATCTCCACCTGGTATTACCGCCGATAGTGAAATTGTTTCATGCCACGGATTGTCCATTTGCCGTGAACAAAGTTGCTCTCGAGACTGTTGATCATCTAGCTGATACCTTGGACTTCACAGACTTTGCATCCAGGATTGTGCACCCATTAGTCCGTACCCTTGATCAGTGTCCTGAATTGAGAGACACTGCCATGGATACTCTGTGTGCTCTAGTGATTCAGCTTGGAAAGAAGTATCAAATCTTCATTCCGCTTGTACAAAAAGTAATGACCAAACACAAGATTGTCAATTCTCGCTACGATCCATTGATCGATAAAATTCTGACAGAGACTAATGTAGCAGATGGAGAGGATTATCTGCTAATGAGACATCGCCACTCAAGAAATAAGAATCAGGACCTGTCTCTAACCTCTTCCGACACAACCACCATAAAAAGACTCCACGTATCTGCCTCGAACCTACAAAAAGCTTGGACAGCAACCAGAAGGGTGTCCAAGGATGATTGGCTCGAGTGGTTGAGGAGTCTATCCATCGGTCTACTCAAAGAATCGCCTTCGCCCGCTTTAAGATCCTGCTGGGCCCTTGCTCAGACCTATTCTCAGTTACCTAGAGATCTGTTCAACGCGGCTTTTGTTTCTTGCTGGACGGAATTGAACGATACTTACAAAACAGAACTGATACAAACTTTGCAGCAGGCATTGATGGTACCTGATCTACCGGAGATAACACAAACCATACTGAATTTAGCAGAATTCATGGAACACTGTGATAAAGGACCATTGCCATTGGACAACAAGATCCTCGGCGAGAGGGCTATGCACTGTCGCGCCTATGCAAAGGCGCTGCATTACAAGGAGGACGAGTTTCATAAAGGCAGGAACAGCAACGTATTCGAATCCTTGATATCCATTAACAATAAGCTCCAACAGAAGGAAGCTGCAGAGGGTTTGCTCGAATATGTGATGAATCAAAGCAATCAGCAAGACCTAAAGGTTCAGGTACGCTGGTATGAAAAGTTGCACAATTGGGACAAGGCGTTGCATTTATATAAGGAAAGGTTGGAGGGGGATCCTTCTGATGTTGAGTCAACTTTGGGGGAGATGCGCTGCCTGGAAGCTCTAGGCGAATGGGGTCAACTGCATGAGGTTGCAACAAAGCTGTGGGTAAATCAAAGCGACGACACCAAGCAGAGGATGGCGAGAATGGCGGCAGCAGCAGCTTGGGGATTAGGACAGTGGGAGAGCATGGAGAAGTATGTCTCTCTGATACCCAAGGACACTCAGGATGGTGCCTTTTACAGAGCGGTCCTGGCAATACACGATGAACAATACAATGTGGCCCATCAGCTGATTGACAGCGCAAGGGATTTACTGGATACCGAATTGACCGCTATGGCAGGAGAAAGCTATCAGAGAGCATACAATGCCATGGTGGAGGTGCAAAAGTTGGCAGAGCTGGAAGAGGTCATACAGTTCAAGCTAGTACCGGAGAGAAGGTCGACCATCAAGTCCATGTGGTGGGACAGGCTGCAGGGTGGCCAGCGTATAGTGGAGGATTGGCAAAAAATCATACAGGTGCACACTCTGGTAGTGTCTCCACAAGACGACATGTATACCTGGTTGAAATATGCAAGTCTCTGTAGAAAGAGCGGCAGCTTGATGTTGTGTCATAAGACATTGGTAATGTTATTGGGTACCGACCCGTCCCAAAATCCGGATCAACCTCTGCCAACAAATCATCCTCAAGTAACATTTGCTTATTGCAAGCACATGTGGGTGGCGAACAAGCGCGAAGAGGCATACAGTCTGCTTCAGAGATTTGTACAAACCTCGTTACAACCTGCCACTGTGACAGTGGGGAATCAGGAGGACAACAAGCAACAAGAAGCCAAAAAGCGTCTACTAGCCAGGTGTTATCTAAAACTGGGCGAATGGCTTGAATCTCTTCAAGGTATAAACGAACACTCTATACCAGCAGTCTTATCATATTATGCCGCTGCCACGGAGCATGATCCGAGTTGGTACAAAGCGTGGCATGCTTTTGCTTATACCAATTTTGAGACGGTCCTGTTCTACAAGCATCAACAAGGAGAAAACAATGCCTCTGAGCCTACACCAAGTAACGGAACGCGTGGTAACCTAACTAATTCTCAATGTATATCGCAGTTCACTGTACCTGCCGTGGAGGGATTCTTCAGATCTATCAATTTGTCTCGTGGTAATTCCTTGCAAGATACTTTACGATTGCTCACACTCTGGTTCGACTATGGCCAATGGCCGGAGGTTTACGAAGCCATAGTAGAAGGTATTCGCTTGATCGAGATCAACACCTGGCTGCAGGTAATACCGCAACTTATAGCCAGGATAGACACACCAAGGGTACTGGTCGGTCGATGTATTCATCATCTCCTGATAGATATAGGAAAGACGCACCCCCAGGCATTGGTCTATCCATTAACAGTGGCGTCTAAGAGTGCTAGTCATGCGAGAAAAACAGCGGCGAACAAGATACTGAAAAGCATGTGCGAGCATAGTCCGACATTGGTGCAACAGGCGATGATGGCCAGCGATGAATTGATAAGAGTGGCAATACTCTGGCACGAGCTATGGCACGAAGGGCTGGAGGAAGCCAGCAGGCTCTATTTCGGAGAGAGAAACGTCAGGGGGATGTTCGACACTTTGGAGCCACTGCACGCTATGCTGGAAAGAGGACCTCAAACTCTGAAGGAGACATCCTTCAATCAGGCTTATGGAAGGGACCTGATGGAAGCTCAGGAATGGTGTCACAGATACAAAGCTTCGAGGAACGTACGAGATCTGAGTCAGGCCTGGGACCTCTACTATCACGTATTTAGAAGAATATCCCGCCAGTTGCCACAGCTGACCAGTTTGGAGCTTCAGTACGTCAGTCCAAAATTATTGGTGTGCAGGGACTTGGAGCTTGCGGTTCCTGGAAGCTACAGCCCTGGGCAGCCAATAATTAGGATAGCCAGTATACACAGTTCCATGCAAGTAATAACTAGCAAACAACGCCCCAGGAAATTGTGCATCAAAGGTCGGTATCGTTTAATTTTACGGTCATACCGTAGTTACAGTTTTTTTTATTTAATTCGATGCTATCCACCTCAGGGAGCAATGGCAAAGATTACATGTTCCTCTTGAAAGGCCACGAAGATCTGAGACAGGACGAGCGTGTGATGCAACTATTCGGTTTAGTCAATACACTCCTGTTACACGATCCGGACACCTTCAGAAGGAACCTAACGATTCAGGTAAGCGCATTCGACGCCTTAACACGCATAGCGCGCTTTATATAAATACAGCATTAAAGAATACGCTTTTGCAGAGGTACGCGGTAATACCGCTGTCCACGAATAGCGGACTGATAGGTTGGGTACCTCACTGCGATACGCTGCATACGCTAATAAGGGATTACAGAGAGAAGAAGAAGATACTACTGAACATCGAGCACAGAATTATGCTGCGAGTAAGTCTGCACAAACGCAAACAATAACGTACCTACGCCGACGCTCGTTCTGGAATACGTTCTATTCTAGATGGCCCCGGATTACGACCACTTGATGCTGATGCAAAAAGTCGAGGTCTTCGAGCATGCCCTAGAGCACACCCATGGCGACGACTTATCGCGTCTGCTATGGCTGAAGTCCCCCTCGAGCGAGGTTTGGTTCGATCGTCGCACGAACTACACTCGCTCGTTGGCAGTGATGTCGATGGTCGGTTATATCCTGGGCCTCGGGGACCGACACCCGTCAAACCTGATGCTAGACCGCCTCAGCGGAAAGATACTGCATATAGACTTTGGCGATTGCTTCGAGGTCGCCATGACGCGTGAAAAGTTTCCCGAAAAAATACCCTTCCGTTTGACCAGAATGCTGATAAACGCCATGGAAGTTACCGGGATAGAGGGTACCTATAGGAGGACCTGCGAGTCCGTGATGTCCGTTCTGCATCGTAACAAGGACAGTCTGATGGCGGTGTTGGAAGCATTCGTCTATGATCCCCTCCTGAATTGGAGATTGATGGACAACGCAGTGCCGAAGGGCAAGCGATCGGACGCCCAGGGGATGAGCGGGAGTAGCAGTCAGGAGCATGGCGATTTGCTGGATTCTCTCACCGCCACCTTGCCAAAGAAAGGTGTACCGTGCAGCGTCGAGAACGGAGGTACGTTCGTTCAACCGTCCTTTCTACCGTCTCCATCGCATAAATGCTCGGGCGACCTCTTAAATTGTTCTTTACATTCGGTTTGTACGTACTTCGATAGGGGATAGCAATCAACCAGAAGCGCTGAATAAAAAGGCGCTTACGATTATAACCAGAGTACGAGACAAACTGACGGGGCGTGACTTTTCTCACGAGGAGACACTCAGCGTGCAACGACAAGTTGATCTGTTGATTCAACAAGCCACCAACAATGAGAACCTTTGCCAATGTTATATTGGATGGTACGGAATGATTTGCATGCATATTAATGTTTATTAGATTCATGTTTAATTATATGGCGAATACCTTTTTTGAACATAACCTCTTGAGATAATGATGCGATGTAATTTAAGTATATATTAAGTAAATTTAGATAAAATCATTTATTTCCGAAAATTTGGATAAATCAGATTCGTAAATGGGTTTCGTCATGAATCGAATGTCTTTATTGACTTAATATACAACGGCAATTGATTGCTATTCTACATTGCAGGTGCCCCTTTTGGTAATGACGACATTGTCTAACGAAGGAGAGATCAGGATGCATATTAGCGTGTTATCTCGAATCTGCCTCTGCATTTTGGTTGTCTAAAAACAATTGCATGTATGTACGTATGTGTATAGCTCTTTAGTATATAAATATATCATACATGTCGCGCGCGCGCACACACACACACACACACACACACATATTGTATCATATATACATTAATCACATACAAAATGTAAAACACTTCACCTTAGGTTAATGTAAAAATTATGTTCTCGCTTTGTATTCGACGGTAGAAATAGGTCATTTTTTACGCAAACGTTCACGTTAAGTACAAAAATATAGAGCTATAAGATGGTTCTTTCCTTCAAATCGCAGTTTTACAATTTCATAAAACCGACGCAACTCTTGCGTTTCATAAGTTAATATCCATGTCTACAATTAGGATTACACTTGACCTATGTATAGACTTATTATCCTGTAAGATTTTATCGCACGCAGTGAAGGCCATAGATAAATTCTCCTTTGTAGGGTGTTAATTTGAATATTGAACCAGTTAATCTTTTTACTCCAAAGAACGTATTTACTATAGCCATTAATTTCTTGCAGACTCAATAGCAAAGGATACAAACATACGTTGCGTGCACTCCATATGTTAACATCGAGCCATTACATCATCCACAATAATCTTGTTCATAATAATCGCAAATATAATGGGGCTAACAGATTATCAAAACAAGGAATTGTATTTACATATTGTTGAAGCGTACCTTTTATTATTATAAATTAAATGCGAGTGGCAGTAGGTCACTTATCGTCGTTTGTAATACACTTTGCACGCTGGACTTTGCCAGATAAATCTCCACATTTCCAAATTCGGCAATGGCTTGCCGGCATAAACCGCATGGCGAAGTAAAAGCTACGCCTTCTTGATCGGCGACCACGGCCATTGCCCTGAATTTTTTTTTTCCCTCTGATATTGCCTTTGCCAGAGCAGAACGTTCTGCGCATATTCCAACAGGATATGCAGCGTTTTCCACGTTGCAAGCACCAAAACTCATGCCATCCATGCACAAAAGCGAGGCTCCAACCTTGAAGTTGCTGTAAGGCGAATAAGATCTTTGGCGGAACGTTGCAGCTTCACTAAGGATATCCTGGATATCTTGATCTGTAAACCCAGCTTTGATCAATTTTAAAAAAAGGAATGATTTTTGGATTATGACAAGCGATATGAAATTGATTTAATTAAAGTCAAAAATCAAGTATAATTTTTTTCATTATTAGAAAATGCGAAAAAAAATCAGATATATTATGTGCAAAACAGTGTTTCTTTGATTTGTGACAACAATTACTAATGTCACTTTATCACTACATAGGACGCACCGTTTAAGCGTGGCTTTCTCGCCACTGGAACTAACATATACACATCACATAACAAATTTTGCAAAGGTGGTGGGCGAGTATCAAATGTGCATCCTGTGATGGCCTAGGTCTCTATCCATCGCAGTACCGTACATCTCTTTGTACGTTCATCTTCTGTATGCGTTGCTTTACACGTTAAATTTAAGTTTTCGGAATTTCTTTATCAAAATCATATCGATA
Organism: Ampulex compressa; assembly: GCA_038496175.1. NCBI lineage: Eukaryota > Metazoa > Arthropoda > Insecta > Hymenoptera > Ampulicidae > Ampulex > Ampulex compressa. The sequence continues at coordinate 138,064 of JBCFXI010000195.1, read as the reverse complement.
TCGCATGAAAAATTCTTCGAAAGTAACAATGACTGAAATGAAATTGTAAGATTCTTGTAATGCAGCTAACATTTAAATTACCCAGGTTCGAAAAGTCGACGACCTTCCCAATATTCATCCTGCAATAGGCCTCCAAAAATGGCGACGTGTCAAAATTAGTGTAACACAAGGTTTTTCAATCGGTGTTTTCACGTGTAAGTTACGTCTATCGAACGATACCCAACGATTAAATAAAGTACTATTTATACGTTCGCAAAGAACAGTGTCATTCTGAATCACGATCAAACGCGTCCTGATTGCGCAGGTTTTGCGGTAGCCAATCGGAGAAGGACGTTTTCAGCTGATTTTGATCACGCGACAATTTGTCAGTGCCGACTTAAAAATCGCGGGGCCTTGGCCATAATCGTAACATTTTCAAAGGAGAACTGTGTGGTAGCATACGCAGCGAGCACCGCAAAATTCTTTTCAAACATAAAGAAAAAAAAATAATATTTCGGGCTTAACCCATTTATTAGCCGTTAATTAGCATTTCTTAGCATTTATTGGTAGTACATAGGAAACGTATTTTGGGTACGTACAATTTTAATTATGTTTTAACAAGAATTGGAGGGAATACCCTAGAAAAGGTAAACTCTAACGAAAGGATAGCACTCGTATCCTGTATTAGATATTAATCAAATTAAGCAAAGTTATTATCCATGTCTATAACGAGTGTAATCGTAATTACGGTAGCAGTTTGATAGGGATCCGATAATTCTTATTGTACATAATTGCGTATTCCAAATCTTCAGCTTCCTCCGATCGACTTTGCATATGTTTCAGGAAGGTAAACAAATCGGTGTATAGTGGACAATTTTGCCATATGGTGCGCGTTCTTCGCGGACGTACGGCTCGTTTGCGATCATATTTTCAAATGTGTAAAGCTCGGCGATCGGCAGTGTATTCGGCTGAAGCGCATGCGCGTTCAGTATCCCCGTGAGCCCCCGCACCCCTGGACTAGTTTCGCGTATCGATGCAAGAGAGCGTCCCGACGTTCGTTGGTTGCTCAGCTGTTTTGAAGAATTGACGCAGCCTGCCAGTGATCGTCCGTAACTCGGCGCGAGATCGCTGTATTCACGTCCAAACGCAAACAGATGTGGAGTGACCACCCAAATTTCTGACATATCTCGCACGCGATATACAGGGGGACGGACATACCTTTTGTACACGTTTAGACAGTAGGAAAAACGCGCGGCCGGGTACGTGGTGCGATTGAGGTTATACCGTGGGAGTTAAAGGAAGGGGTATTCGCCATGAGCGAGTTAAGCCAGGAGGAAGTGAGTACGCTAAATGAAGGGGGAAAGAAAGAAAGAAAAATTTCCTTTTGTCCTACGATGTCCAGCAGTTTTCTATCGTTGCATTTCGTACATTCCCGTCTTTTGCCCCTCGACGGCTTCGTCCCCCCACCCCTATCCTCGCTTTACCGTCGAAGCTGTCCGATCGGCCGAGTGGCTCGGTCAAACCCGCACGGCCGATTGTATTCTCGAAGTCTGCCGACCTTCTGCGGACGGTCGCGAAACCAATGCTTTTTTAGCCACTCTCCGCCGAAATAATTATGTAACAAACATTGATTAAAACCGATTTTTACATTTATCCTGGAGGATGAACGTCGTCAACCGCGAAAAAGCTAACTTCCCCCCTCTTTCTTTCTTTCGCTCTCTCTTTGCCTCTCTCTTTCTCTCTCTTTCTCTCTCTCTCTCTCTCTCTCTCTCTCTCTCTTATTCCCTTGTCGCGATGTAAATAACAGTTTTGCAGGTCCACGGCCGCGAACGCGTTGCAACATGACTTAGGAACAAATATTTCCAACGACAACAAGTTTAACAAAGACTCGTTACCCCAATCAACCTGATTCCACCCGCAAATATTCTGCCTTCTTTGTTTGCTAACTCAAACTACGGCGCTTTTTTTGCAAGAATGCTACGAAGCTCTTAACAAGGCCTCTATTTAATTCGATTTACAAACCGGAATTTGTTTCTATTGTAAATCACTTTGTTTACCTGCATTTTACTTTAACGTTTGTTTTATTTGATTACAATGTATCTTTGTCTTTGTTGAAATACAGGAGGGATTTTCAGAAATTACAGGTATTTCTTTAGTTTTAGGATCGTGGAATTAGCGTCTTAAATTGCCTTTACTTTATTTTACTATTATTATAATAAAGAATTATATTGGTGGTAAACCGTTGTTAAAAAGAATAACGGATTCCAAGTTCTGTACTAGGATACATGTATCGTCCAATGTGGTATTCTTTGTTCTCTGCCAAGAAAGTATGTCCCACTTGGACTCTTGCTTCTTTTGCTGCACAGCCAAGTACAGTTTATTCGTAGCCGATGTAGATTGTTATTTACTTTTGCACTATATGATGAGCAAGTGTTAATTGCTGCAACGTATAATGGAATAAAGTACTTGTGAATTGTAGACAGAATAAAGAACTTTTCTCTAATTTTCATGCTGTTGTGGTGCTAGATGAGAAAGAGGCGCTTAGCTCGTTTGGCGGGCCTGGACACCAGCAGCTCGGCTACCAGTTCGAGCAACAGCGCCGGTCCAGTCTCTCCGAGTACGCCAGGCCCATCTAAGTCCTATGGACCACAGGCAATATCACCATCTATTCAGCAAAACTTTCAGAGTCCCGAAATTCCAATGGAGGTCGAAGAGAGCAGCGACAAACAGTACAGTATTTCTGGCCTGGATGTTGATTCGGGCATTGAAAATATGGAGGTGGAGGAATCTGATAGAAAAGATGCTGTACCAAGGTCGCGGGTGAGTTCCTTAATATTTCAATCCATTGCCATTATTTTGTGACCCTATGTAATCGTGGATCGTTTCAATTTGTATACATTGAATTATCTTCTTTGACAGACAACAAGTTCCAGTACAGAAGTAACCACAGAGCAAGTACACTCTGTTGTATCCAGGGTATTGTGTGTATCGTGGAAAGAATCCACGGAAGGAACTATATATTTACCCCAAGCATCTGTGCACATTACAACGCAAAAGGTATCGGATGTTGTGGACATAGTCGATCAGGCGTTAACAGAGGTTCTAAATATGTTCGCGAGGGATGAGGATCCTTTGAAGGAAATCGCCACAGACATGTCCTCTGACAGGGAGGATAGTCCCAATAGTCAAGCCAGTCCTCTGCTAAGTCCAGTCGTAACCCTTCCAACGTATCAATTACCAACGCTACCCCTGCCCGTTGGTTGCAAATCATCTCAGCCCAAGAGCCTAGTTTACTTGATGGACTGCTATTCGAGGGTAGCGATAGAGGAGAGGAATCATCCAAAGGTAAATTCTTAATTCCTTGTCTTGTCCTTACCTTGTGTGCCATGCAAAACTTTCTCCTTTACCCAGAACAGTCTCAATAAAGTTTTGTAACGGTTTTCTTTGATATGATGAATAGCGATCGAGTGTTCCACCGCTTTCGGACGTCCTAGCAGTTCTGAGAGCGCAATGTGTTCAGTATTCCAGCCTTGTACTGCAAGGTCTAGTCGGCATTTCCGAAACTTCCAGTACGAACGTGTATGCAACACCGCTTTTGTACCCTGTGCTATCCCAGAGTTTGCCTCGTGGATTTTTACACGAACTGGTAGTGAGGACACACTCGAATCCGACGGTCTTCGGCAAAATTTTCACGCCTCTTCTACAAGGGCTCTACCTATCCATGCAGCAAGCCAGCTTGGTGGGTAACACACATAGAAGACCTATTGAGGCGTTGGAGGAACTGATAGAAATACGATGCGGTCCAAGCGGCAATATTCGTCCTGTTTGCCGTCTGATTGTTCACCAAGTACAATTTCTGCCAGACATTATGACATCTGCTGCTGGCAGGGAACTAGCTAGGACATCCTATCTGGGACCGTTCCTATCAGTTTCCGTTTTCGCTGAGGATCAACCGAAGGTGGCGGAAAAGTTCTTTAGTGGCAATCCATTCACTGACAAATCCATGAACCTAACGTTGCAGCAGGAATTGGAAAGTACAAGAACTGCTCTTCATAAAATTCTGCACGCCATATTGGCAAATAGCAATTGTCGAGACGCAACGTTGACTTATCTGGCCGCTTTGCTGCGACACAATGAGAAGCGAGCGCAGATACAGACAGAAGAATTTTCCCTGGCTGGCGATGGTTTCATGCTAAATCTATTATCCGTACTACAAATGCTCTCTGTCAAAATCAAACTGGATACTGTAGATCCCCTTTATCCATTTCACCCATCTAGCTTTGTCGAGATAAAGAATGATACAAGACTGAAACTAACATCCCAGGAAGTTGCCGACTGGTTGAAAGACCTATCGACGACGCAGAAGTGGACGGAAGCCAAATTTCCAACACAATGTTGGTTCCTCACGTTGCACTGTCACCACATAGCGTTGCTACCCGCATTGCAAAAGTACCAGAGAAAGTTAAGAGCATTGCGCGATCTGCAGAAAATGCTCAACGAGCTTCAAGCGACCGAACTACAGTGGAAAGATGCACCCTTTGCAGACCATAATAAAGAACTGATCAAACGATGGAAACAGCAGCTAAAGCGTCTCAGTAAATCAAAATCATGCGCTGATGCGGGCTTAATAGACCCAGTACTATTGAGAAGGTGCTTGCATTTTTATATATCCGTCGCTGAGGTGTTATTGAGCCTCTTGACTCAAAACATGCCAGGCACTCCCCTCCCTGAACTTCCTTTACCTCAAGAAGTACCGCACAAGTTTACAGCATTGCCAGAATGGTACGTCGAAGATATTGCTGAGTTCTTGCTCTTTGCGTTACAGTAAGTAACAGTCTCAATTGTACACAACGTATTTCTGGAATAGCCATTGACCTACATCATCGACAAACACACTCCATTCTTTCCATGCATAGATTTAAACCTGCTGTGGTGGCGAGCAATATGGACAACTCTCTGATTACTTGGTTGCTTGTCGTAGTGTGCACTCCACACTGCATCCGAAATCCATATCTAATTGCGAAGATCATCGAGGTTTTATTTGTGATAAATCCGAGTGTACAGGTAATGCGTCATTTTCCTGGTAAGCGAAATCTTGGAACAAATATGATCTAATACCAATCTTTGAAGACAGTAGCTATACTCCAATCCTTTGTTACATATTTTATAAGGAAATAAAACTTGCGCTTTACTGTGATAGGTATGCGCATAGTTTATTGAGAAAGTAATAATCATGTTCCTATTTGGCACATAGGGAAGAACAGAATCACTCCACAATCAGGTAATGGCACATCCGATATCTAAGACCTTCTTGGCATCATACCTCATGAAGTTCTACACAGACGTCGAAACGACTGGATCAAGTTCAGAATTTTATGACAAGTTCTCGATTCGCTATCACATCAGCTTAATATTAAAATCCATGTGGGACAGTCCGGTACACCGTGCTTCTATAATCAACGAGAGCAATAATGGCAAGCAATTCGTAAAATTCATCAACATGCTGATGAATGATACGACTTTCTTACTCGACGAAAGTCTGGAGTCTTTGAAGCGTATACACGAAGTGCAGGAACTGATGTCCGACATTGGTGCATGGACTGCACTTTCCCAGGAGCAGCAGCAGTCTAGAACTAGACAACTCGCAGCGGACGAACGGCAAGCACGTTCCTATCTGACTCTTGCCAAGGAAACCGTTGCCATGTTTCACTACTTAACGGTGGACATTACCGAACCGTTTCTACGTCCTGAACTAGTGGGAAGACTGTGCGCCATGTTAAACTTCAATTTACAACAATTGTGTGGACCTAAGTGTAAAAATCTGAAAGTAAGAAAGCCACAAAAGTACGGATGGGAGCCTAGAGCGTTGTTGCGTCAGCTGGTGGATATATATTTACATCTAGACTGTGATCATTTTGCTGCCGCGTTAGCCAGTGACGAAGTGAGTGGCATCTCCATTTTTCTATTAGCATACGCATCTTCACGGTCCTAATTTTGAGAGTCTATCTCCTATGGTTAGCCATAAGTAAAGTAACATTAGTAAGGCAACGTTCAAGCACACACCGTATTTACCATGCGAACGAGTATTTCTCTTATCGTTCGACTATCTCGGTCTTACGAACAGTCCACGCGTATACCTTTTTAGCAGGCGTATGAAATGGTATCGTTCGACAACTCGACTACTCAATTGAATAACACAGTAATGTGCTGCACAATGCTGTATAACGCGTAAAGAAAGATCGATAACAACACTGTTGCATAGAACGCGTAGTATCTTATTTTCTCGCTAGCTTTCGGAGAGCACGACCTTTAAATCAGGACTGTACGTCCGTATGACATTATCGCTCAAAGGCAATGATGTTTACAATTCCAGCGTTCATTTTGCAAAGAACTGTTTACCGATGCCGCGAGCAGGTTAGAAAGGTCCGCTATAAAGACCACTACGGAAATAGAAAGATTCATAGCGCTCGCCGAGCGTGCCGCGGTGATAGCCAGGGACAACCGTGCTCGCGACGAGGATTATGGCGATGCGCCCGAAGAGTTTCGCGATCCTCTCATGGACACACTGATGGAGGACCCGGTTAAGCTTCCGTCCGGCATCGTCATGGACAAGGCCGTCATCATTAGGCATCTCCTTAATAGCGCCACGGATCCATTCAGCCGACAACCACTCAGCGAAGATATGCTTACGCCAAGTATGTCGAGTTTCAATCTCACTTCCACGCTTTTCAACGCTTTTCTTAACACCAGAATACGGGTATACTAGTTGTATTTCGGAAAAGAATAAGGACAGAGACAGGAAGTAAGTAGAGCCATCGAATCATCAACGCGTAGGACCAAAATGATGGAAAGTGTGTACGCTCAACTTGACATATGCTTTTACGAGCTTAAGTTTTATATATCCTATAGTTTTCCGCGTTAAAAGTTTGTAATCCTGACGTTTTAACCAATTTTGGGCTAATTCTCAGTGGCCGACCTGAAGGAGAGGATATCCGTTTGGAAGCAACAGAAGAAAAAATCGACGAACGTATAAGAAGCGGCTGAGGTGCGACGATCACAATTGAGGATGCATCGTGGATAACGGTGGTACCAGTTGAGACGCTCTTTCCTGGAGTTGGCGTCGATATACGGATGGATCTACCGGCGAACCAACGTATTGCCCTGGCGTGGTAATGAAACATATAGTGCAATGATCTCGCTATTGTGCAACTATTGCGCTCAATAAATTTACAGTTTTTTATACGTTAATTATTAAAACAGACTGCAGCTAGGGAACTGCCAACATTAACTCCGAGAGGTACTTTCGAGACCTTGTAAATAATCACCGGTTAATCTCAGCCGGTATTCAAAAATTGACTCATTATTCGTTAAACTAACTGCTCGAGTGCCATGGCTGAAAGATGTACTCGAAAAGTCCGACGTGTCCACATTTTTCTTCCTCGACTCCGATTATGCCACTCGCTATTCGAAGAGGATCTTTGTAAGAATGTCGTACATCGTAACCGATGTCATTCTTCGTCAAGAAGGCGGAGGATGTTTTCGTTTGGCAATATTCGATCAAATTCCCGGAGGTCATATTTCAAATCGAGTCGGGTTTTCATGAAGCCACGGTCACGCAAAATATGTCTTTCTTCGACGTGGAGAAAAATCGGCGTGGCAATCAAGCGGTTAAGATAATATCAGCCGTATTCTTTAATTCGTTCTACGATCTTTAGGGTGTTGCGTTAAATAGTACAGTTCACTACTATCTACTTCCATGAACCATTCATTAATAAAGGGAAGATGTTGGTTGGACACGAAATTTGATGTATAAGATTTGTAATTGTATATTCCAAGCAGAGGCTGACACCCAAAAAGAGTAGGCCTCGATATATGGTCCTTATAGATTTCAATGAAATCGAACAAATCATTTTTACACTCATTGCGGGAATCTACTTTTCATTGCAAAATCCAAAAAGTGATTATGCGGAATGTTACATTGACGAAAATGTCGACTATTTTAAAGAATTTTTATTCCATCATTTTTACGTAATTTTCTCACAACTCGCCGGATATCTGCGAATCCGATTACTATTCCGCTTATCGTAAACGAAGACTCGTTACCCCGAAGAATTTCATTGAAATCAGCGAAGGCCGTAACCGATGCTTCTCCGGCAAGTTTCGTATCCGATAACATCGTACGAAGCATTATCGATTAAAGGAAAAATCATATTTCGCGAAATAACGCGCAGTTATTTTGGAAAGGAAAAAACGTGTCTACCAGCGTGTTTTACGAAGTTTCGTCAATAAGTCTCGAGGAGAAATTGTGTCCATTCTGTATATACATTTACGCATACCTACACATAAACAGGATGCTTCGTAAACCCATATCGATACTTCAGGGGGTGAATCCTGCAAGCTAATATAAATAAAAAAATGTCGGACGCGCAATAGCGTGTCTTGATACACGAGGCTGTCGCTTGGAATATTTTCTTTAATCGGAAACTGACTCGGATACTAAAATATATAGCACATATCTTTATCCGACATTTTTCTTTTATACGAGTTTGCAGACTTATCCGATGAAGTATCATGATACGTTTGCACGTCCTGTCTATACACGTATATACATGGAAATGGAGATTCTAGCCAAAATTCGATCCGATCAAAATTCAATTCCTGTATTTATATATTACATGTGTGTGGGTCCGCGTGTGAGTGAGTGCGTGCGCGTGTGTGTATAATTTCGTTGCCAATTTGAACGTGCGGTATTCGCAGTGAGCGAAGTCTCTTGAAAGGAATACAAGCTCGTTGACCAACGTTACTTTCTCGACATTTAAACCGACGTATACATTCGCAAACGTTCGAGGATATACCACGTCTTTCGTTCTACGCGGTCGGAAATATTTCTACGTTAGAGTCTGATTTAAGTCCGACCGCTAAAGGGTATCTGTAAAATCATACATATTTTGAGTATCTTTTTTGAAAGATAAGCTGAGCTTTGTACACGTATACGTGCTCCCTTTGCTTAGTTTATCCTTCTCTTTTTCTCTGCAGATTCTTAGGGTAGATATCGAAGAGCATCTTATTCCTTCGCTATTTTTCCGCATTTTATAAGATTGACTCGTAGTCAATATTATTTCCAGATACCTTGCACTTGCGTAACAAATCCATCCTCGATTACGCTACATTACCATGATGACATTTGTATTTACCATTGTCCATGAACGTGAGGATCGAAAGATGTAAAGCGCTCTGCGATACATTTTTATATAGGTCACAAATCAGATTTTTATTTATACTAGGCTGAATTATTATTTATTTGTGACCGAGATAAGCTGTTTGGACATGGAATAAGCCTCTTGTTCGTTAATTAATTAATCCATCGATATTGTATATCTCTAACAGAATTTTTCGATGGTTCCCTCGCGCCAGTGAGAAATTTTGGCTCTCCCTTTGTACTTTAAACTCCTTATTTACATAAATATTAGGCTCATTATTGCTAAACTCTAATGTACGATCCATTTTGCATTGCCATCGCATATAACAGCAGTCTTATAGGTTGACGCGGTAAATGCAGATATATTTACCAGAAAATGAAGCAACTCAAAAGGTATAAACCTGACCGGAGATGATCGTAATCGCATTTGCCTGTGCACGTTAGAATTGTTAAATATGCTAGGTGTACAAATTAATTCGTTTTTCTTCGAATAAGATTAATCTTTATTTACGATGACATTAAATCCTTTATGATTCTCGAAATATTCGTCATTTATTTCAATATCTTTTTACCGTCTTTTGGTGAGCCAAACAGGGCCTAATTATATCTCAACTTGAAGCACCATTAAACCTGGTTAAACCTTTCTCAAAAGCTGCCACAGGTGCAGGGCGTTCAAGATTCATTTCTTTGTTTTGCACAATTGTGATGGCAAGAGAGGAAAAAATTCGCCGAAAAAAAATGAAATTAACAGTCCTGAGGATGTCGAGTTACGGTAGGCTCGGCCAAAGTTGTTATTCGATACAAAGTTCTAAAGGGCAACTATAATCAATGTCAGGAGCCAAATGGTCAATGTAGGGGCACCGAATTAATTTGCACACCCGACTCGTACCTTTCGTGCCTTATGGCGCATTATAAGCACGTGCACACAATTAATTTGCTTTCCTGAATTCATTTCCACGGGATACTCATTATTCAGCAACATTCCACGAGCATGCAGAGATTTAGGGATCATGAGCCTGGGTCAACCAAACTCTATGAAAGCCGAAAGCAATGAAAGGTACTTGTTCGTATTTGAGAGCGAAATTCATGAAAGACTTTGTGCGTCGAATGAGAGGAAAACAGGTGCCGTAAAAGGAAAAGCCCCCTCCCCCGTATGCAGATCGCTAAAATTCCTTCAAGCGAAAAAAAAATCTTGGGATTTCAGGATCCCACATTTGTATATAGCCCCACAAATCGAATTTATCCACGTACATTGATATTTGTAACGACATTTTATATAATATTCCCGAACAACGCAATCAAACATCAATCTGTTGTCTTTCCGTATGTCGCGGGAAGGAAGGCTCGCTCCAGGTCTTACACTGTAAATACTAGAATCGATGTAAATTACTGAAGATATAACCAAGTACAAGCATTTACTTGAAACGAATATAGATAGCCGATAGATACTTATTACTCTGTAATGCTAATGCGTACGTTATGGATAGAATACGAAGTATGATTAATAAAAATGATTAAAAATGGCATGTCATTTTCATTTTGTGAAATACAAAACTAAAGCAATATTTTCTCTTACTTTCTTATCTGTGTCAGAGATGAACTTTCTATCCGCATTTAAAAAAATATGATCCCTTTTGTTTTCTCCGCTTGGGAAAAAAAAATTACACCTAATAAAAGTAAAAAAAAATCTGTTCTGATACATGTAAAGTATTCGTAAGTTCCCGAAAAGTGATGTCAATTAAGCGGTTTTCCTCTTCCTAATGCTATCATCTTCCATAATTTTTCATTACAAACACTCGTTCTGCCTCTGCCTACACCCATGGAACTTGTTACAGATGTCATATCTTCTATACACGAATTGTCAGTGTTCTCCTTCAGCATAACTTCTGAGTAACCCCGTGGTGCTCGCACATTGTCGTGATACGAGTGTCCAGTTTTTATACTGAAAACAATAATACATTGCATCGTGCTTCTCGATTATAGAAAAGTCAAATTTCAATGTTTTCATTTTATTACGTCAAACGTTTTAACACGGCATAAGTTAAAAATAAACCAATGTATATAACTTATCACGTTACAAAAAACAGAAATACATCAGAGCGTTAAATGTATTCACATAGCAGGAAACAAAAGTATGTCTGCGTATAAAATTTATGTACATAGTATTTAACACGTTAATGCACATATTCTTATTTCTATATCATTGATCCATTATACATGAACAAACCTTAATGCCTGGTAGCTGCTATTTAAGCAGATAGCCCTCCTATGGCTGTAGCTGTTATTTTTCAAAGGTATACTTTCAACTTCCTGATCTGCATTCCAATCTTCATCGCAATCGATCACGCTTGATATTTCGGATTGTAGCTTGGATGTAGTCGAGCCATGCTTCTGCGTGCCTTAACATCAAAAAGGTACATTGCACCAAAGATCGATGCTAAAATTGTGAGAATTACCCAAATAAGCATTTACATTGATACAGCTCTGGTTTCAAAAGACTTCTCATTGGACACGCTATGATGTGTTCCTCCACCTCCGACTTAAATAGGCGATGACTTGCATTGTAAGGACATATCACTTTGTAATCCACGGGATAATTCTGCGAGAAAAAACGCGATTGGACATGAATAAGGTTGCACTGAAAATCCCCATGCTTGAATAACATTTACGATTACTTACCTTCTCACATTTCACTAAGTGTCGTTGGATACGGGAACGGGCAATCTTATGATTTATATTATACGGACAACGTAAGACCGTGTCAAATGATTCATCGCACACATACATCTTCGTTAGTTTGTTAGTACAATCGTTAGTACAATTTTCGTTAGTTCGTGAAATTTGTAATCAAACAATTTCTTTCATAAAATTACGATAGGTTGAGTACAGTCAATAACCAAATACAAGCTTTGTTGATGAACTATTAATCGAATTTGTGAACTTTGTTTATTGACAGAAGGAAGAATAGAGAGAAAAATATTTTCTATATACAACGATTATATAACAGTTGCATTAATAAAAATTTAATTAGATTTGAGAGGATTATTTTTTTCACATTTTGACGGTAATGTTTATTTACATCTTAACCTTGAGAAACGGACATCTTTCGCTTTGCCTTTATATGTGCAGTGATCAATTTTAAATTTGGAAAAAATGCGGCAAACAAATTACATCAAATTCGATTTAAAAAAAAACAGATCTCGATCCGTAACATAAGGCAGTTTATTTTAAAAATTAGACGATTATAAATTCACGGTACTCCTTCATGCCCGTCCAATACAATCGACATAGAAATCGCAATAACGATTCACATCGATTTTAACAATCCGATGATCGATGTTTCTAAATTTTTGATAATGTCCAATTTACATGCATGCATAGAAAATACATGACAGAGAAAAGGCAAGATTTATCGGTTTTAAAATGATACATATAGTCTTTCTATATCGTTCATTTTTATAATCAAATAACGGCCTGTACGTAACATTAGAATATAACATAACCTTATAACATGCTAAACATATATATATAAATTTGATACCTAGCTTTAGGTTAATTTTTCAGTTCCTCTGAGGGTTGATTTCTTAAAAAATGGTATAAAGTTAATTTGCATGCTTAAGAAATCTGTGCATTTAACTTTGTTGAGCAGGTACAACTGTTATAAGTATCGTTATATTATAGTTGAAGATGAGTATGAGTAAAAGAATTTCATACATAAATACATATTAAAAATTATTTTTATTAACTTAGAACTTAGAAAAACATAATATACAACATTCTTGTAGCGTTGTAGCATGTATGTCGAGAATGCCTGAAAAATCCTACAAAACACTAATAATGCAAACTAATCCAATGAATATGACCTCACACTTTATAAATTTGTTTGCTATTCATTGAAGTAATTTGTTGGTTCATGGAAAAAGTCACGCATGATATCCATAGGAAATGCATACTATGTATGCATAATAAATAACATTCTGTAGTACAAAACGTGTTTAGCCAAGGATTAATTCGGATTTCACATTTCTCTTAAAATTATGGATGACAATATTTCCAAATGTGTATTAATATATAAATTTATACACGCATATGCAAGCAAGTCAATGATGCAAGTAATTCTTTGATTGTGCTAGCTACTCGTGATAATAAATTTTATAAAATGAACATTCTAAAATATGGCCTTGGCCATTGCGTTGATATAATTTCCATTTATCATTGATCTAGTCAAAGGATGCTCAAATAAATGTTTGATTACGCGGCATAAAAATTTATTGTCCTGCAGTTTTATTTAACATATAAAATATGAATGTTTGATATTAACTTCCACAATGCGGTCAATGTGATAAAACTTCCAAGATATGCATATGTCTTCATATAAATACATAAAAATACAAGTGACAGAATAAATTATTGTATAAATATGTTTAAATAATTAAGTGTTATCAGATCGTACCTTTCTACCCACATAGCACGATAAGCACAAATTATTGTTACGCATATTCAGGGACGAAACATGTAACAATTCAGAATAAAAACAACGTAATATCTTTACATACATTGTACAATACGAAGGTGTTAGAAATGTCCCTCTAAATATTTATTATGTTATAAAAGGCAGCGATTACAATAAATCGATTTGAAAACTACCTTCCAAACACGTATGCATAGTATTCGTATAAGATTGATGAAAATATAAATAAAAAAGAAAATGGTGAAAGGAAAAAGTACAAAGGTCAAAGCTATGTATCGTGTGAAAGATAATTTTACAAGGTATAGAAAATCATCAGAACTTAAACGGATTATGCCAGGTTACACAGTACGTTGGCTAACAGCTGCCAATGTCCACCCAAACTTCATACTACTCTGAATATACGAAATATGCACATAACATTTATATACAAAGTTACAAGTATGGAAGAGGATCAGCCAGTAAGCAAGCAACAACATATAAAATGCCCAAAAACATGTTTAATCTAGCCGTTTGCTTAGGCACACTTTGTATCATACGCGGACTCCTGAATTGCTTTTCTATTTTGAAGGCAGTCGGTAGTGTGATCACCGGCAACAAAAACCAGATGGAATACCTTAGCGCAAGTACTACCAACATTATGTATGGTGTGAACAAAAGAAAGGCATATAAAACGTGCGATACAGTATGACCTATGAGAATGGCCAATGTCACTATTCCCACCTTCTTGTCGCTCTCCAAGTCACGAGTATTATTACTATGAAGTATGGCCTCTGTGTTCAGTGCAAGGGGTATCGCATAGTAAATCGTACCTAATTCGACATAGCCGGTCTGTGTCATAAATGCGAATAGCACAGAAATTGGACCAAATATAACTAAAATAAGTACATCGCCCAACGCGATATATTTTAACCCTATCCCACCAGTGTAGAGGAAGGATGATGACAAACCACCAAAGTACACTAGAGCGAGATGTTCCATTTTTGCTGGCGATATGGTAGTTAACAGAACAAAACCTAGGCATCCTCCTGCATAGAGCAACGCGCCTAGCGATACCAGCTCATCTTTGGACAAGAGCTGATCCACCAGTATTCTGTCGTCGCTCTTTCTGCTGTCCACGCCTTTGATATAATCGAAATACGTGTTCACTACATTGCCAGCACCATGAACGCAGATAACAGTGTAAAGAGTAAGAATAAAGGATATCCAGCTGAAGCTGGCTAGACCCGTCAGGCGATAGGCAAGTGCCGATCCAAGTAGCGTCGGCATTAGCGATGCGCTTAAAGACCATGGTCTAACCGCTAAGAAATACGAGGATAGTTTCATCAGCGGGGAGTTCAATGTAGAAGACGATGCAGGCGTGCATGTTGTATTGTTCGACATCTGGCTGTCTTCAGTTTCCTTAATAGGATTCTGAACACCATTGGACATCATACTTTATGCTATACTGTAAATAAAAGATACATAACTTGACCATTGAGAATACATTTCTGTAGCAGTTTTCTAAGAAATGTGCGTACACCTCTATTTACTTGGAGATCAAGCACAATTATATAATCCAACTACCGTGTTAGCATGCTAACTTTTCTTTTGCATCCTACTTGCCACATGGCTGGAAATTACAGACAAGAGTGTGACACATAATTATTACTTGATGGGGACTACCGGTACTTTGTCCAATATGTGGCCATTTTACTGGTGCCATATACGCGGAGAATTGAATTTTATGGACATACAATGTTTGGTGTATACGAGCGAAGAAAACATGAGACGTAGATGTGGAGAAAAATTGTGCGGTTGAATAAGATTCTTACGGGCCTGAAATTCAGCCGTGCGCGGTATATTCTTAAAATAGGCTTACCTACTACTTATCAAGATGCGAGAAAGTTGGGTTAGGATTGCTCCCATGTCTCCTTGAGGGGAATATCGTTCCTTTGGTGCATTGTTAATTACCGTAATATCATTTACATTCAACGAGCCGTAACGGCAATCACATATTTAACGCTCTAAATCGGGCATTCATGAAATTTTACGATTTTTTCTCCCTTGTACACGCCAATATGTTGGTGACGTGTTTTCATAAATCGCACGTGGCGCTATCTGAAATATCGTTCTCTCTTCTGAACATGAATCTTCGGTGATACGTGTCATCGTCGTCTTGCTTCTCTTACTTGTATTCCACGATTCTTAGGTACTTTCTTTTTAAACGAATTTGCTTGTCCTCATCAATTAAGATTACGCTTCTGCCATTTCTTGCAAAATTCCACAAATCCCAAATATCGTATTTTCTCAAACTATTTATTTTTATATCATATGATAAAACAAGAATGGTTAAATATATATGCATATTACTTTTACGATTTTGTCCAAATTTTTTTCAAGCATATAAATATTGATGCTAGATAAATACGCTGAGAGCTACATGTAGTGTTAGTGTTAAGCAAAAAAATGAAACACGTGCTATATTATTATTCTACATATTTTTGAGAAAATACTTCATCCATTGTCGACGAAAAATTGCTAATGAATATTTATTAAATTGCAGAAGAGAAGTTATTTTCCTACACGTAGCCTTTCAAACACGCTATGTCTAATCCCATTCTTCTATTATACATTGTACATAATAGAGGCTTAAGGTTGTTCCACAGGGACGTTTATGTTCGTTGCAGAAGCGCCACTAGTAAAAACGCTCGATGAGGATCAACCGTTAGTGGAAAATCTATAGAAGTTGTATATGTGTATACGGAATCGCTGTCAATTTACCTCCGTTCGCTGCGTTGCTGAGTCGTGTCTGGAAAGCTCGGAACAGAACTATTGCGTTTTATCGGATTCTAGAAATTTCGTGAAGATCCATACTAAGCGCGTATCTTCGAACTACGATCGTGCACACTTGTCTAACGGCCGATCGTAATCTAAGATAGTTTTGTGGGAGCGACATCGCTCTTTTTTTTCAACAGTCCATTCGATTGACCGCTTTTCAAAATGTCTCTGTTCGGCTCCTTGATGGGCGATCTGGACGACGATCCTATTTTTGGGTAAGCCGAATTGCCGTGGTTAACGATGACGTGTGATTATATTCTCTGGCGATTTTCCCACGCAAATATATAGCACCGTTACTGCGTTACAGTTGATCGACGTGCTCGACGCAACGAGTCCCCCCTCTTTTTTTTTTTACTTTTCGGTCTTGCTCACGATATATCCCACGACGACGGTATTTCGGTTAAATTTGCATGAAAATATGCTGTTCAAGGAAGGAAGAAGAGTTCTCTTCATTGAATAATGCTCACATTTTACCAATTATGCTTTGTATTCTTTTACCACTTTTATTTTGTTTCATTTCGTGAAGTAAGGCATTTATTTTGCTTTTTTTTTTCTTTCTTCCCTTTTTTCTTCTTCTTTTTTTAATGTTAGCTAGCGTGTATATCGCGGTAATTTGACAATCGGCTGCAGACTAAATGTACCACAGTCTTAACGGCATTTTTTTTTTGCACTTTACCTCTAAGATAGAATGGCTTTAGAAAATAATAACAATATATACATATAAATTCAACTGGTGAATTATAAAAAAAAAAAGTAGGATGGCCAGAAACTGTATGCATTATAATTGCCGATTTTAGATCACACATGCAATCGATGAGACACATGAACAACATGATATCGCTGTTCAGTGATCCATTTGGAATGATGGGTCAAAATGCTTTAATCGACGCACCGCACAGAGGCAGAGGACAGCATAATGATATGCAGATGATGCCCTTTGGGTTTCCACCTATGCCATCCTTCAACATGGGAAGGATGTTTGCGGATTTTGTTAGTAACATGTTTCACAATGCGCTTTACAGATATTGTAATATGTTTAGTATTTCTTCTTCCTAACCAATGTATATGTTGCACTATAGGATAATATGGCCTCGAATGGAAATTGTCATTCCTTCGTGACCAGGTCTGTAACGGCTATGGGTAATGGCCCGGACGGACGTCCGCAAGTTTATCGGGAGACTATGTCTACAAGAACTGCTCCGGGCGGTGTCAAAGAAACCAAGAAAACTGTGTGCGATTCACGTACGGGAACTAAGAAGTTGGCCATTGGTCACCATATCGGAGACAGAGCTCATATTCTGGAGAGGGAGCAGAACGTACATAACGGAGAGCAGGAAGAGCATCAAGAATTTATTAATCTTGATGAAGGTATGTAAATGTTACAAAAGTGTCTTTAAACAAGGTGCTTTTGTTGTAGTTGCAAGATTATTCTATATATATAAAGTAGACAAACATTTAGTTACAAAATGATAGGTACTATTCAAATTTAGAAATGATAATAGTCCAAGGATTATACTTATTATCAGGCATTGAAGATTAAATCGATGGTATAAAGTATAATACTGGGCCTCCGCTGTTATAGATGAAGCAGAGAGCTTCAATAAAGAATGGGAATCACACACCCGACGATCAACTGCTGCCATTGGCAGTAGCGGCTATGGCGTGCACGGTGGTCATAACAGAAGCCGTCATGGTCACAAACAGTTGGCCTTACCTGAACCACCGACGAGGTAAGAGTGATTAATCATTAAAGTTAAGATTTAAATATTTTAATGCTCATGTACAATTGGAAATGGATTTTAATTACAGGTAGGATCTTGCATATACATATATAAATTATTTATGATTACTATTTATGATCTGGATTTTCGTTTATTATGTAAAATATGAATTATTCTATGGACTTGCATCTTGGTACTTTTCTTATATAATACCGCATAAGCGTTGTGACTGTGCATGATGCATGAAAAATTTGTCAGTTTTTTAAAGTATTTGTGCGGTTTTATGAAGAAAGTTATTACAAAATAGTAATGAATCTTGTGATCATTATAATTTTATAAACTTCATTTATTCTCTTTATACTATCTTCAAAAAAAGCTTAAATATTTTTTACAAATATTGATGTTTGTATAACAGATATAAGAAACGTGGAAAGCGGAACAGTAGAAAAGAGTGAATGGGAAAAGGAAAGACACATCAAGTTATGCCACTTTCTTACACTGCATACGTTACAAAATTTGTATACAAAGTTGCACAGTAAATATACGCATGCTATCACGTCTTTATACTTTCTAGATTAACATAGTGTTCTATATCTTTTTGTTTC
Source organism: Ampulex compressa (assembly GCA_038496175.1). Lineage (NCBI taxonomy): Eukaryota > Metazoa > Arthropoda > Insecta > Hymenoptera > Ampulicidae > Ampulex > Ampulex compressa. The sequence continues at coordinate 119,272 of JBCFXI010000195.1, read as the reverse complement.
GGAATTTTGCACATTTGTACGTATTACAATTTCAAAATTTGAAATTGCAGAAACCATATACCTAATTTAAATTTCTTTTTCGTGCATCATAATCAATGTAGAAGTCTATTGTCAGCATTGATACAACAAACCACAACTGTTTCTATAGTTGCATGCGATATTCTTTTCATAAATATAATTGACGTAAATAAAGATCCTTTGCATACACATATATATGTTGTTCTTACATGACCGAATTCTTTGACTTACTTTAGTTGAACATTTGGTCTCTACTTTACTCTAATTTGTTCTTTTCTTTTTTTTTCTTTCTATCTTTGGTATTCTTGTTATGTGCTTTTGTAGTCGGCACGGTAGTACTTCAAGATGGGTACCCTCCCCTAGACGCAGTATAAGACCAACGTCTAACACACATGGTTCAGTTTCATTCGCACGGTAAGTTTGGGCATTATTCGTATGTGGTGCTAAAACATTTTCCATTGATTAAATGCCACATTTTTACATTGACGTATCCAGGATATATTGTCAATCAGAATGTATATAAGTTTTTCGGTGTTCATAATACGCCTAATATAGTAATGATGTTAATAGTATAGAAGTAAAAGCACAAGTGCTCTCGATATCATTCTTGTATACTTTTTTTTTCCCATGTATAGAAATCTTAAAGATATACGATTAGATGGCTCTTACATGCAAGATCACAGAGTTATGAAATCTTTACTCATTCATTAACATGAATTTGGTGACATAGAATTTACACAGGTCACATAATAATCTTAAATTGTCATGATTCATTATTTGATCTGGATAATACATAATGTAAACGGTACGAAGATTGGTATGGAATATACCATCTTGTGTATTGCAGGTACAGCCGCAAATATTAATAAGTTAAAAGCATAGTACAGAGCGGTGACACATGCGACGTAAGTACGTTGCAATTCATCCTACATTACTTGTTATATTTATCACCTAAGTCCTAAATCAAGTTTTTCTCATGCACATTAATGATTGTGGCAAAATAATACTGTCAGTATTGTAACTGTAGATAATATATTTCGACTCTTCACATGCAATACAATTTTAACACACGTAACAAGGCCTAGTTCTTAAAAGGTGAATTTTTACAATATAGAACAATACTACTGAAAAGAAATATGTACATTTTACCACGTTGTATCTCATTTTTAAAAATGTGTTAATTTGAATATATTTCTTCAAAAATCTGTACTTTTTAAGATATTTGTTAATGTTACATAAAAAATTTGTAAGACATTAAAAGGATTAAACAATACACTTCCTATGGTACTATATATAATATTAAACGCTCGATTGTTTTAATTTTCAAGTGTTGGATAATTCAAAATTGGGATATCAATCCAAAAGTGGGATAACTTTGTAATATTTGTTGGTTACAGTTCGAAGAATTCTGGACATGCTAGAGCCACCAGTGATAATCCGGCAGTGTCGGTATCGACAACATCGGCAATGTCATCATCTACGGCAACGTCAGCCACCCGAAAGCGAGAACATACTCCAGAGACCAAAGTTTGCAAGAAGCGTCCCGCAGTAACTGACAGTGATGTCTAGAATATCTTGTATTAATGTCATCCTTATTTACATTTCTCCAATAACTGTAAGGAAATCTCAGTAAAGCGCTATAAATGAAAATCGGGTCACAAGCCCGTTCTTATTGATACAGAACGATCGAAGCATGATTTCATAATCGGCTATTCATGGGGGGAAAAATAATTCGAGTCATTCTTGTATTCGACAAGTGTGAAGAAATTTTTAGGTTACATTATCCTTCGTATACATCATACGTTATGTAGAGCAATATCGAAATATTAAAGTTCATCGATGGACGTTTGTGTAAATCCATCGTTCACTTTTACTGAGGTTTGTCTACGTATAAATAACATTTTATTCGCAGACCTAACGTCTTGTAGAATCTCTTTGAAGCAATAAGTTATAGGAAAGTCGATTTGAAAGAAGTACAAGGACAGATATGTAGAGGATACACGTTACCGCGATTTGTCGGACCGGTAAAGAATCAGGATTACGTTATCGGTTGATTTATTGCTTTCGTTAGACTTAACTTCCATGCCGAGAATACGGTATTCTTAAAAGTTGATGTAATTTATTTTCATTTATCAGCATTAAAAACGTGATAGGAACTGTGTGTCGATAAGTGAATATTGATCAATCGTAGATGTGCGAAATTGAGAGTCCAGATTAATTTTATGAAGTGCAGAACAAGCATAGCATTCGTTAGATTTTATTCGTCGCGCAAACTATACTTTAACCACTGACGTAATTTATTCTCACTTATTTGTAGTGGAATAGCGATGTGTTAATGCGTGAATTTCGATTGGCTAAAGACATACGTAATTAGAGAACCGTAAAATTCAAATTGAGTTTGTGAAATGCTGAATTGAACATCGCTTTAGGTAGTTCTGTAAAAAAATATGAAAATCTATACAGATTCTGAGCATATCGGGATAATTCATTCTTGAGCTTGAAAACCGTTTTTTTATTTGCTTACTAAATATCTTGTATATTTAAATTATCAGCTTCTGCACTGAGTAAGTTGCTTTGGCAGAGTAATATGTCACTTTGAAACGAATAGAATAAATATTGTTCTTCGTAGAAAAACTGATGCCCAGATAAATTCGCAATTCTTTTTTTTTATTTTTGTTTCGTAGAATTGTTTTTTTTATCGCTGCCCTAAAAAAATACGACGATGCTGGGCTATTCATCATCTTGAACACTTCGAACGTCGATCGCTTGGTAAATTTGGATTCGATATCGATGATATAAATGATAAAATATATCGATGGTAATAATATCGACTATACTATAAAGGAACTTATAAATATATTTTGAGGTAGAATTATTATTACCGAGTACATATAAACACGGCGAAACTCCCTTGCCAAAAAAACGAAATTTATTCAAACCAAGATAATAAATTTAGTAATTACAACGTAAAGCACAGTTGTGTTATATTGCAAGCGAGGAGGAATAAAATGATTCCTTAATACATGTCACCCTTTTCCCCCCATATATTTTTTTTTCCTTTTATTTTAAATACAAACAGTAGGCTAATCCACCCAATACTCTGCATATTTCGCCCAATGAAAATATCAAATTAATACATGTAGTGAATTAGTATTCGGATAAATATGAAATTTTTATCTCCACCCTTTCCCTTAAGGATATTTTTCCCTAATGCCTTCTTAAAAAGAGGAAAGAAAAACGAATGTTGAAAATATCCTCTACGCATCCCTATCGTTAAAGCTTATAAACATTACAATTGTTTACATTAACATTTTCCACGTAGTAGCCGCATTTCGGCAAACAAACATTTCGCTGTAAAGCGTATTTCGTACCCAGGTCTTATTTTTTTGTTAATATTTCCATTGAATCTCTTTTGAGCGCACGAAATGCGGCGGCATGCACACCTCAATCCAACGGCTGAGATAAATTTTCAAATCATGTAATCGATCTAAACGTTAACCTTAATTAGAAAAAAATGAGGGCCCTTTTTATAATGCGTAATAAAATATAAAAGTAGTGGTTAATAAAAGAAGTAGGACGTAAGAGGAAAATTGGCGAAAGAAATGACACGTGTTTGGTCGACACCACCTCGAGTGCTCTGACATCTGTTAATTATCCTCTGCCAAGGTGTTGATTCTAGCATTGATAGCCAATAACTGTGCCACGAAAGACGTATCGCTCATTATAGTGGCAACTGTAGACAATAGATCTTCTAAGGTCTTTTGCGAGATACCTAGCTGTCGAGCACACTCCATAATTATCTGGGTTTCCTCGGCATCCAGACTAATCTAAAATGCAAGAGGATAACTTTTTAGTGAATCGGGGAAAACTGAAACAATATTCAGGTAATCGATATACAAAAGGTATACGTATATTGGTTAAAAGGATAAATCGTACATAGTCATAAATATATTATACTGTTACCTTAGTTGCGCCGTAAAATTGGCTGAATAACATTTTAACCCGTCTTTTGCTGTTACTGGTCTGGTAGAAAATTGTAAAAGTCTGGGCATTATTCATGTCTAAAACGACGGGGAAATATACGCCAGCTATAACGTGTCCTTTGGTGTCTCTAGCAAGTAGACTTCTGAAGTTATAAACCAAATTTCTACGTTCCGTAACATCGATGGCAGTTAGGTATGGCCTGGCCACGTATATAAGTGCAACTTGTGTTCTCTCCAAGGCACCAGGTCTCGTCTTCTTCTCATGCCATTCAACGTAATCGGGATCGTCCGCGCACAGAGAGTAGTTGTACTCTTTCTTGCAATTGGGTTTATCCGATTGTATGAACCAGCCTGTATGGGGATACGATTTGTCGGCCATAACCGTGATAACCCGCGCTACGTGATAACCAGGATCCAGAAGCATGACCCCTTTACGTCCACCTATTTCAATCTTCAAACATGCAAGTACGTGTTCCTTCTCACCGCTATCTGCTGCCGGTGGACCACCGACATAGCTGGCGATGTCACCAATTTTCTGCAACACATTGTCGATTCGAAATGTAACTCGAGAAATAGTATCGCGTTAATCTTTTTTTACACCGTCCTATTTTCTTAATTAAAATATGTTTCTTAATAAGTGATGAATAAGTTTGATAAGTGCAAATTGTTTTGCCAAGAGCAAATCATTATTCAGGCAGTGTATCAATATTCAGAATGAGATGTATCTAAAGTACAACTTACCTCTTCACAGGATACCAGGTAAAGGCCACTGGCTATACCAGGAAATCTGTTATTCAAACCCCTTAATCGACGTAGTAACTCAAATCCAAGGCCCACGCAAGTATGATGTTCATGTATAATAAGCGGTTGATATTTACGATAAAATCGGTCCAGCGTGCTTTCTCCGCTCGCTATGTAGTCTTTGTAGAACCTATCGTGAAATTTAAGTTGATTATAAGAAGAATGTATAATAATAATTTATATTTTATATACCATTTATAAGGTATATAAATGCTCTGGTTATAATCTCCCATAAATATCGGAACTTCGATTCCAGAAATATTTTGTACCTGAGGAAATTGTCAATGTTATCGTAGCGATGCTCACGCAACAGGCGTTGCGTTTCTAGTTCAACGCTGCCCGCTAATTCCTCGTACTGTTCGACCGTTGCAACGGTCAGGGCTGGTGACTCGTAATGGGCCCATACCGGCAGGGGTAGCGGCACACCCCTGATCCAGGGCCCGCGTGCCTGCCCCTGTGGCTGGCACCATATCTCTGCCGTCTCGAGTCAACTTGGCCACTCGCTTCCCCAGCGGCCGACCGTTGGCACAAAGCCATGCTCATCCCTGCAGCTGCTTATCGGCTCCACAGGGCTCTCTCCGTGTTTTATACTCTTCTCTCGCTCTGCAGATTGAAACGCTCGGATGAGTCTTTGTATAGCGAATAAGAAAATTTATTTCTATAGTATTTTATATACAATAAACCTCGTTGTGAGACACACTAAAGTTATTGCAAGGAATTTTTATGTAAACGGTTATCCTTGAAATCTTTTCATAAGACAGTAATTATTTCACGAGTAACTTTTTTTTCAAGGGATCCACAAATTTCCCACAAAATCGCTGCCAATTCCGTTTAGCTCTGTTCGAGTGTAAAGGGTAACATTAAGATGAAGGATACCATTAATGGGATGTACTTACCATAAGTGCTCCACTGCTATTTCAGGAGACGTATTAGCACGGTGCCGTAAGAGAATATTTGGGAGATAAATGCGGAAAGGCGGATCGGACCTGTCGTTGGCTCGGTATACAACATGGCGATAATGGACGCGTGGTGAATCAATACAAGACCAAATAGATATGTAGAGTGCCACGTGTCTACTGCGACCTTCGTCATATCAATGCACCGTTGGCGCTAATATACGGCAGGACCTTTATATGCAACTTTCGCAAAAAAATACGAAAATAAATGATCCAAGTTTAAACGCGTATATATTTTCTACTTTCAGATATATCGAAGTTTCATACTGATCACGAAGAAAGTGTCGCAAGTTTAATAAACGTTTATAGCGTAGCCACGAATGGAAAAGAGCTATAAGGCCAAGCAATAAGGCTGAAAATGTCGAGAGGAAGCTATAGTCTAAAAACGAGTGAATCGTCGACGATGTAAAACATATACATGTTATCCTCTTTTCACGTATATAAGTCGCAATCGGTGACACATCAAAAATACTTCGGAATGATGCGATTGGAAATATATACAGAGGCTTATCTCGTTCGACGATTAAATTGTCCGTATCTCAAGGTTGAATCATGCGACGCTTGAAGTGAAGGGTATTTCCCTCCTTAACTGGAACACACCAGGCACGACTTCCATGACATCCGAACGTAAATATCGCCATCCGGACATACAATACGTTCCATTCCCTTCCCTCTTTACCTCCCGAAGCCAACGACATAATATGCAATGGACGTTCATCGTGATATCTTCTTAGGAAAAACAAACATTCGACTTACCCATACAATGAGCGCACCAAACAAATAAAAACTTTCTCTCTTCGGAAACTTTGCAAAGTTCACGCGCCAGAGGTCCAAGTAGAACTGGGTGGTGGAACGTGAGCGAGAGGTTATATATGTTCAGAATCCACTGCCCACCTCCTCCCACCACACTGACTCTTCACCACGTGACCGTTGCCTTCATGTAAAGTACATTTGAGAAGACGCAATTTATTCGGCCTAATGTATACGTACATCGGAACGCTATTCGTCTAGGATAAACTACTAAATATCATGTTTTCCTTTTTTCAATATAGTCGACTTTCTTATCGCAGAACTCATGAGCTGCTATCGTCTCGCCTAATGATGCCCACGTGTGTTAATTTACATTTAACGATATTTTTGTTCTAACACAGAAAAAATTCGCTATATATTCGACTGTTATGCAAGAGAAGAAAGAAAACTAATGAGAAAATTGACAAAGAAGTTTTTGCACGTCGAAAGAGAACGCTATTGGCCTTGATGCTATTGGCTAAGCGCGTCGCGCATCTAGAAATTGTACCGTTTCTTTTTTTTTTTTTTTTCTACTTGTTTCAGCTGATCAAGAGCCACGGCCGCAGGGAATGTGGTGTCGGGGTTGCACGATTCACTATGACGTCACGATTAACGGTGACTACATCTTCGTGGAAGGAAATAAAGTATAGGTTCCATATGCCAGGAACGTATGACGTACACCCGCATATCCTCGATGTATCCCCCCCCCCCCCTCTATGTCCTTCCCGCCACATTATGGTACTCGTATCTCAACGAACTTTGCGCGGGTTATTTTGAACGACCTTGATACTCGCAGACGCGCAATTTTCGTATCGTTCGCATTCTGCGTTGAGATAGGGAAACATGGAGCCCGAACGACGTTGTTTTGGAAACGGGGATACGTACCGAGGGTGCATTGGTCTTGCTGAAATGGCACGGGCCGTGACGTCAAACCGCCACATTACATTGGCGGCACGGTTTACGTTAAACACACCGACTATCTGGCCACGTGATTATAATGTGACCCGATATATGCCCCGATTAGTGCTCAGTTGCGGCGCAATAATGCTATTTATTTACGTGAATTGGATACGAACCAATCCTCCCCTAGAGAGCAAAATAAATTTAACGTGCAAAATCAGGGAGGAATATTTCGCAATAGAGTTTTAAGCTTCAGACACGTCGCAGTATGTCTCTGCTGGCTATAATAACGTACCGCGGATCGTGAATTTATTTTCTCCGATTATGTAACGAATCTCGAGGCTCATTTCGCCCACTCAAATTGGCCTTAAAGAAAAGATTTAACCCTTTCAATACCGTAGATATATACAATTTCGAATAAGTTTTGGCACGCTGCACTTTGATCGATCGCCTAAAAATGTATGCGAACATTGATTTACAGTACTTTATCACTTCCAAGGAGACATGTTTCAACGAATCTGGATCAAACGAATGAACTGCTGCGTCCTCCCAATGAGCTTAAGAGTGCACATGCCTTGCAAAGTTATTTTCTTATTATTTTTACCCCTATTAATAAGAGTATTTAACATGTATTTAATCGTCATAAAACAAGATGTATATCAGATTAACGTTGACATGTTAAAATAAAGAAATCGTATCAAAGGAGTTTTTCTCGGACGCTGTGTTGTGCCGCATCACAAGTACGAACATCCACGATCCTCGTTTATTTTACTAATTCGAAAAACAATCGTTAATGCTCTCGGTATTGTGACACAGTTGCGTAAAGGAATGCCAGTGTAGTGGTTCGTGACTCACGGAAGCCAGTAACGTACATGAATGTGTACCTATCACTTATTACAGAGTAGTGAATTCAACCGTGGTAAAAACTATGTATCGTCAATTGTTAAACATGATACGTAATTCTTGTTGGAGGAAGTACATAAATATAAATCTAGAGAAATATTAAAAAAAAAGTACAGCATACAATTTGTAGAAAGAAATTGATAAAAATAACGTTGTAGAAATAAATATTTGTACAACGACGTATGAATGTGTGATGTCATTTTGTAACTTAATACTGTTAAGGTTAGCGCCTCTGGTACTAAAGTAAAATTCGAGTTTGGGAAAGCAATCGTCCGTACCTCACAAGGATTATTCTGCATTATCTGACTATATGAAAACGGGCATGTACTTTGACCGATAATCCCTCGTCGTGTATCGATGGAATGCATAGTAGCATTAGCAGTTTTAGATAAGCGTATTCTTTATTTCCGGCGTCTTTCAGGATTTGCGTAGCTCTTTATAATAGAGTTCAAAGTCTAAAACAGAGTTGAAGGTCTTTTCTAACCATTGTACTATCTAAACAAGGCACGTTAATGATTGGTCGTATCTGTATCGCAAATTCTTTAGTAAATTGGCTCTTGCGTAAATAGATAGTTTCGAACGGAAAATGATCGTTACATTATTGCGACGCAAAGAACCATTTTAACGGGAATGACGCAGACATTTAACGGCACTTATTATATGTAAACTACATTATTATTAAGAAGCTACTCCATTTCTGTGGATGCATTTTAAATGAAGAAAATGTTGAAACGCGGTGCATCTGCGCATCCGGACATTGAGACACGTGATTTGCGTCAACCAATCGGGAAAAAATCATGTCGCGTCGCAATTTTCGGGTGGGTGCCACGACCGTTTAATCGATAAAAAGTTCGAACTGATGGCTTATCGGAGCGGATATTCGCTGGCCTTCTTTTCCGTAATCGAGGGATATTTCCTCGGTTCCAGCACGATTAATGATTATTCTCTTATATTCGAAAGCGCTTAAATATCGGAATATAACGTAAGGTCGATTACAAATTGTTATTTATACGCCCGATCCTTCTCTTTTCATAGATAGAAGGTGAGAAATAATTAATTCCATGTGTTAGTTTCAAAGGCTTTATGTCATCAACACTTTTGATATCTTCCTCCTTTCTTTTAAGTAGGAATCATTTGCAAATTTTACATCAAGTTTACTCCATTATTTGTACAGAACCGACATGTAAAGTAAAAAAAAACGTGTTGTTTCTAACATTACTTTGCACTTATGTAAGCTAAATTAGCTTCATTGCATTTATATCTATTAATAAGTTCTGTGCACAATAACTATTCTGGCGACTAATTTTTTAGAATGTTCCAATTTGTTTTAGGTTTTGAATATGTTCGCACAAGAAAAATTGTGCCTTAGTGCTATAATGACTTAAACCACTTCAGACCTGATGCACATTATAATATACATTGGGTCAAACAAATTGAAATTCTGACACTATCGAACATTGTGGACCAACTGTATATTAAAATACTCATTGCGAAAAATTGATTATATTCAGATATTTGTGGATATTTAAGTCAAAATATGTTTATTCGGCATTCCTTGAATGAAATTACATAAAGAAACAATGTTATTCCTTGCGGAGCAAAATTTGGGTCTGAAGAGGTAAACAGGAGGTTAATATCACGATATGCTTTTCTACGCATACGTCTCTTGCTGCGATTTTTGGATGATAATGGAATAATATTAGCGAGATGACAATTCTTATATTGTCGTTACTATGAAAAAAGAATAAGAAAAATGGAGATATCTCTAGAGTGCGAAAATTAAATGTAATGGATGTTTATTAATCTATAATCTCAAGTTTACGTTATAAAGTATCTCATATACATTTGTTTTTTCAGCACTGCTAATAAATTACTTTGATTATGTCGATGTTACACGCTCCGAATCAGTTTTTCGAAATGGAGGATGAACCCATAGACGATTTGTATCTTGCGCTGATACAATGCTTTGCTATTATTTTATGCGGGTAATATTATTATGATATACTTTGTAGAGCCCTATACTTGAAGGAAGAATGTTGAATAATATAAATTTGGTTTATTTTTATACAATGCCATGTACAATTTTGCAGGTACATAGCAGGAAGATTTGATGTTATTACAAGACCTGAAGCGAATGGTCTAAACACTTTTGTAGGAACATTTGCCTTACCTTCTTTGATTTTTATGTCCTTGGCAAAGCTTGACTTTACATTGGTAAATTTGAGATTTTTACTTGCTGTATTGTTTGCTAAGAGCTGTATATTTATCATTGTGCTGGTGGTATCACTGATTATTAAAAAGCCTTCAAATCCAGGCCGTGCAGCATTATTTGCTATATTTACCACGCAGAGTAACGATTTTGCAATTGGATATCCAATGAGTAGGTTGACAATTACTGAATTTTTAAATCTATGCATATATACATAATATTACATTAATTATATTTCTCTTTAGTCGAGGCTTTATATGAGACAACCCATCCAGAATATGCTGCTTACTTATATCTTATGGCACCTATATCCTTGACCATACTAAATCCTATAGGATTTATCTTATTGGAAATCAGTAAACAAAGTACAGAAGAACATAGAAGCTATAGAATCATGGTATATTCCATAGTAAAGGGAATAGTGTTCAATCCAGTCGTGTTTATGACCATATTGGGCATCGTGGGAAATCTTGCTTTTCATCATGTTATACCATCCTTATTGGCCGCAATTCTCGAAGTTTTGGGCAATGCTTTTTCTGCCAGTGCTTTGTTTCTACTTGGATTAATGATGGTTGGAAAGGTGCACAAATTGAAAGGCACAGCTTTGGTTATACCAGGCATACTAATCTCTGTGAAACTGCTGGTACTTCCTCTGGTCATACGAGAATCTATCATTTTTTTAAATGTTGGCAAAAATGCTACAGAGACAAGGGACTTGAGCACCTATGGATTCTTATATGGTACTATCCCAACGGCGCCGGCCTTATTTATTTTCAGTCTACGTTATAACCTGGAGATAGACCTGATCGCAAGTGCCATGGTAGCCTGCACCTTCTTATCCGCACCCCTTATGTTTGTTTCGGCTAAGGTGATCAACGCGGTTAGCGCAGGCATTACTCCTGCCAATTATGCCAGTCAATTAAATGCCTTTTCCTTCGATATGAGTGTTGCTGCAGGAGCTGCTTGCGTTTGGCTGCTCATTTGTTTTATAATATTGGGAGAAAGGAAGTACAAACGTGTAACACACAGATGCACGCTTTGTTTAATAGTGGCACAAGTGAGTATACACGATAGTTGCCCTGTGTTGTGCACAGAGTTCAATGTGACTTATGAATTAAGTATATCCTTTTATTTTAGCTTGCTACAGCTGTGGGCGTTATAATATGGGCAAAACTCAATTCAAATTCCAATGGATCTGTTTTATGGTAATTGCCTTCTTTGGCTTAATCATTACCCTCTTAGCCTCAATATTCATTCCAATTGCTGATGCATATTTCACAGGTACACACAATTTATCTTGATCACCACAGGAGTATATGCTAGTCGCGTATGGACAGTGGCAATAGCAGCAACATTGTTGTATTTGAGTTCTCGCTCCTTGCCCTTTGTGCAAAACATGCAGAAGTGGTTTTTCCCTGTTGGATGGGGGTACAGTGATTCTTTTCATTTATAAAGGTTTACAGTACTCAATTGTTCCTACCATTTCATCTCTTTGCTTAAAGCAACTCAATTTTTTAGAGTACCCATTTCCATCGTAATCGTGATGTGCAGTACTGTGAGTCCAAAGGAATCAGAAATAGATTTTAGAAATCCAAATTTCCAACTTGGAAGAATCCAAGCAGCGACCTCTGCATTTGTGTTGGTGTTTTGTTTTATCGGTATGTATGTTTACAATTTCTGTATTTATACAGAGCACATGTGAGCCAGTAATTCTAATTTCTAAGCACATGATCTTTTTGAAAATGCTTCTACATTATAGGAGTATTACTTTTACATTTTTATTTTGATTTTTTCATATTATTCTCATTACACGTCTGTATGATTTTATCAAATCGTCTAATATCCGCTTTGGGCCATAACAGGATTCGCAAAATTGAAATATATCATTAGAAAGGTGAATACCCTCGCATTTCTAATTTCTAATGTACCTATTTTTTTTTAACTAAGTTCCTCTGTATTTACAGTAACTTTAGGATGCTTGATATTGCAACAGCGATATGAACGAAGGCACCCTGCAGTGTCTTATCCTAATTTAATGGACAACATGGAAGAGACCACAGATGCAAATACTAATATTGCAAATGAGACAAATGTGGTGGATGTCGAAGATTTAGTATCTCCTTCCACTCAAAAGCAGATGTCGGTTTATTTGTACAATTTAAAAGACGTTTATTCTTATATTAATGAGTATGTCATTGTGTACAATTTATTTTTCAGTCTGGGATGTGAGTTTCAAAATGGTTGTGCGGATGGTGTATGCAGAATGAATGAACAGGAGGAGAATTTTGATGGATGTTCTGATGTGGAAACTAATATTGACACAGCTGATGATCCACAAATTCTTCGACATCTCGTATTTCTCATATTACTGTTGTGCTCCATGCTGATTGTAAGTAATTTTTGTTGTGATTTATAATATTATAATTTACTGTTTGTTTTATAATGAAATGCAACTTACGATAAAGTATCGAATAATTTGTTAATTCTTGTTGCGCACTTATACATAGGGTTTGTGTGTATCCGTTGGAACCCTGGTGATGGAGCAATTGACTGGGATTTATGCAGAACTAGCATTTTTGGACGTTGCACTTAATTTTGGACAATCATTAATAGCTTTTGCTATTTTCGGACTTGATCCTGGCCTTGGTAAACTGGGTAGCTGGTTACGACAAGCGTGCCGCAAATGGCGTGCTGGTAAGCTGCCCGAGTTGCGTATATGGCATCCGTTTTGTATTGTATGGATGCATGAACATTATTCCTATTTCTTATCTTAACAGGAAAAGCATTGCAGCTTCCTCAAGAGGATATGTTAAGTCAGGAAACGAGAAACATTCGAGACCAATTTAATCGTTGCCACTTAGCAGAGTGTCGTGCGCGTATAGCAATATGCCGCAAGCGTATGCTAAGGGTATACCGTGGAGTATTTTCAGGAACCGATTTGGTAAACTGGCTCCTAGAGGCTGGCATAGCGCAAACTAGGGAAGATGCTGTGCACTATGGGCGTTGCCTCTTGGAGAGTCGTGTACTTCATCATATTGATGGGACACACCATTTTTATGACCGAAATATACTTTACACTTTTAGTGCATAATTTGCCACTGTGACTGTTTTTGATAATTTTAATAATGTTTAACCATTTTGTTTTAACGGCATAGTAATCACGAAGACATAGCTGTTTGGTAAATGCATTTTAACAAGGATACCAAAGATCATGTCCACTCCTATGGCATATAAACAAATGTCACAGTAGAATTTATTTCTTTTAGCATGACAGGATAGGGAAACTTTTCTACCTCTGCACTACATATAATACCACCAAATATTGGTAGCTACCTTGCTTTTGTAACTTTTAATGATAAGTTGTATAAATATGTACTGATGTATTCTAATGATAAGTTACATATTTTTCTTTGTACATGCATTGGAAGTGAAATACGTAGACTGGACTTCCAACTGGTGCTTGATTATGCGATTATGAATGATACGCTTTGAAACGTGATATGCTTTGCAACAAAATGTGATACAAATGTATTAATAGCCAAAGTAATTAGTGGAGAATTATTGTGCGAGACAAAGAGAGGCTTCGATGTTGATCTTGTAATGTGTAAAATCTAAGTTTTAACATACTACGTTTCAATAGTCCATTAATTTCTAAAAATATTTTCTAACTCTATTCGAACCTTGAAATTAAGATATACAGTACTTTGAGAGAGAGTATTACGTATTACTTAATATATTTTCATTGAAAAGTATTAAGTGTCTACTTAGAAATGTTTAATATGTAAGAAAATATGTATCAAGGAGACTAAATACATGCTGATTGAATGTATTGAAATAGTTTTATCAGTGCAAACTTCCGTTCCATTTATATAGGATAAAACGAGTAGAAAAATATAATAATGCAAGACTTTTCATGTGTTAAATTTTTTAAATACCAATACACATATATTTTATATTAAACACATAAATCATCATCAGGATCTTCTTCATCTATGTCATCTACATCGTCTGGTTGATAAAGAATTTTTGATGTGCTTGCAGTAGTTGCATTTAACGCGTATGGCAATGGTGTGTTTTCTCTTTGTTTCATCTCATGTTCACTTATTTCTATTCTAAACGAAGATTCGATTTTTTGTTTTTGGTTGTCCGTTATGGAATCCGATTTTTCATGCTTTTGCGCCATAATTTTTTCCGAGGAAATATCATACGACACAATATCTTGATTTACAGCTTCAAAATGGCACAGAGAAGAAATACCTAATTTATGACGCAAGATCTTTGCAACATATTTAAAATTATTACTCGTTCTAGTCCCACAAAATTTATCTAATTTTATGTATGTAGACCCTAGTGTCTCTATGCATGGTACTTTGCTTTTAACAAAATCCCTTCTATAAATGCATATCGATTGCGATACTTTTGTGTTTAGCCTTTGCATAAACCACAGAGCTGTGGCTTGACCTGCATACATGATCATCGATGTTAAGCAATCGATAATTACTATTGAATCTAAATTTATGATTTTTATGATCTGCTTGAGATTATCAATTTCATTCATTTGCAAACTTGTGTCTAAATTTAGAGTACAACAATCGTGAATTTTAATATCCAGCTCAAACTGCTTAAATTCTTCTTGACACCAAAATTGTGGGTCGGAATACGTTAATATTTCACATTTCTTTCTAATTTTTTGATCATGCCACATACGCATCCATCCTGCGATTAATGTTTTGCCATACATGGCATCCAATCCTGAAAAGACACAATGTCAGGATGTCTTTATGTTTTAAACATTATACACTTTTTGACAAAATGCCTTCAGTACAAAAAAGGAGTACCTTCATCGATTACAATCTTCGCCCCATGCAATAATGGTAAAGTTCTAAGACATGCCATAGTAGAAGATTTATATCTCGATCAAATACTTATTCGAGATTTTACAAAACTGTAGAAATATATAAAACGATGAACATTAGTAAAGCAAATTTATATATTGCTTAGTGATGTGTGGAATAGACCTACCGCCACTTGGCCGATACGCATTCCAAAGGTAACAAGCGTGACAACTTATCGATTCACTGTAAACATCGAAAAAGAGGTTACAGTGAAGAGATAAGTACCTTCTTCCGTGGTACGATTTCCTACAAGGAATGACTCGTGACAACCGTGATATCCTACCAGTGCCGGTGGCACATATTTACAACTGTCAAGTATAGTCACCCTTGATACAAGCTAATAAATGGTACACGCATGAGTCATCCGTACAATCCTCTTATAAATGATATCCCTCGGTTAAATTATCGATCTTGAGTGTCGATCGGATATTCATCGCGGTTCGCGTTAAAAATGTGAACTAATACAGAAGAAAAGTTGCATGTTTCCTAACCAATTTGATATTTTTATACCGCGTGGCGAAGAAACGACCACGAACAAGGTAACTTTTATAAGCAGTCCCCCGTGTCGTTGTCCGCAGGAGATTGGACGGTTTGAAAGCTCGAGGCGTTGCCCGCCGTCCAATCATATTTCCCATACCTCTGTCGGTAATCACCGACAGATGGCGACGAGTTCGTCGCTAAAGGGGTGCGGTGGACGATAATCGCCATAGTGGGCGAACGTGACCGAAGACACAGCGAAAATGAGTACTGGAGTGTGTGTCACATCAAAGCTATTTCGCTCATAACAGAGGTTTTATTTTGACAGTGTGATCCGCGAGTGGCCCGCGCGATGTCTGGTACGGCGGCCGAGCCCTGAGGGAAACCGAAAAGCGTAGATCCGTGCGCGTGACCGCGTAAGATCAGAAATATCGCAGCTCGGGTTCCTAGACGGGCTGCCCCTGCATGTGTCACTACGAGTGCCCGTGTCCGTTCCCGTGCTCGTTTCACTACGCACCCCGATTGCATTTCCGTTAACGTTATCGCCTATCGACAGTTCTCGTGTCACTGGATGCAAGACTGAGGATTGTTTGATACCACCGATGAGTTTGGCCGCGTTGCGCTCTGTTCGGTGCTGCTCCTTTAATTAATCGCGTGTGTGATGCCCGGGAGTCGCTCCAGCACGGACCCAGAGCACAAGTCACCGCGGGAAAGTGGTGAAGATTCCGAGGATGAAAGCGAGATCCTGGAAGAGAGCCCCTGCGGGCGGTGGCTCAAGCGTCGGGAAGAGGTATACTTCCTTTTCTTGCTTTTTTTTTTCTCCTACACAGTTTTCCCCTTCGTTTTACCCCTCCTCTGCTTAACCATATTTCCGAGCACGCGTCTCCTTTTGAATGTTACTCACGGATTTTCTATCTCCTATCGCATTCCTGATCTTGCCCGATATCTTATCGCTTAGGTTGTACGATGTCCCTTACGGGTCTTGTAAGAATGCACGTCGATGTGTCAGGGTAAGCGTTGCACCATGCGTGGTACTGTCTATGCGTTCTACATCTTCCATTTTTATGTGTAAGCGTTTTAATCCGTTCATAATCATTTTGCTGTGTTTATAGAAAAGATATTATTAATCCAACTTATTTCAAATGAGGTTTATAAAGATCGCTATGTTTACTTATATGTTCTTATCGGAAGCCTAGTCTATTTGTCAACGATCATTTCTCTATGAAAGCATTCTTCGTCAGAAAGTAATTTTCCTGCAGTTACTTTATTTTGGATTTAATTCGGATTAAATTCTTGGCAGTTATCCTTCAAGAACACATTGCTTTACGATATCTTATCCTAAAGATAGGTTGGCAAGGTTTGCCCATTAGTCGACAAATTTGATTAAACTAATATGCAAGATCTCTCTTTTCTTAGCTACGTTATTCACCTACGTAGATACGGATGGGATCAAACGTAAAAAATGATATATTTTATTTTACTCAATCAGTACTTTGTATACTGAACTCAGAAACATAAAAGAACAATACATTAAAATTTTAAGTTCGTCCAATAATTTGGTTTTTTTATTTGCGTTTTAGGTATACGTAGGCTCCAAATCAACACTGGCCGAAGGTACTAGTTTCGGAGCAACGAGAGGTAGTGAAAACGAAGTCACCGAAATGGAGGTACGTCCGTTCATGGAACAAACATATCTGCTGTATCATTTTTGTATGTGTTGAGGATAATATAATTTCACAAATTTTACTTCTTATTTGCGATAAAACATATATTCTGCTAAACTATTTCAATGTATGTGAGATACATTGAAAGTTTCTCTATTGGGAATTTATTTTATCTGAAACTAAGTAATTATTGTATTGTGCATGGATTTATTTGATTGGACAGACCATTGTAACCCTACCATGAATGGAAATTCCTATCCCGAATTGTCTCCCCTCCTTAAATTCTTGACAAGGTCACATCGATATAAGGCATGAAATCGTTTAACTGACACTTTAAATGAGCTTAAAATGGATGATTACTGCCTGCGTATTACAATTATACATTATATCTATACCTTTCAGATGTATTAATATTCATTATTTTTATTACTATAAACTTTTTTATGTATAATTTATATTATTATATGTTTGTAATTTAAAAGATTGATAATTGCAGAGCACAATTTTTTTTTTCTCTCTTCATAAATAGAGTACACACATTGATGTGCCCTATAAAATGCTGTAAAAGGAAAAATACTTTAATATTTGTACACACCCCATGTTATATAGTATTGTTCTTGCCCAGGTTGAACAACGGGATGTACCAGGAATTGATTGTGCCTATTTGGCGATGGATACAGAAGAAGGTGTTGAGGTTGTATGGAATGAGGTGCAATTTTCCGAAAGGAAAAACTTTAAAGCACAAGAGGAAAAGATACAGCTTGTATTTGAGAATCTTACGCAGCTGGAACACCCTAATATTGTTAAATTTCATAGGTATTGGACGGACACTCACAATGACAAACCTCGAGTAAGTAATTTGACATGCTTTGCGTCAAATTATTCTTACATGTAACCTAAATCTTTACTGTTAAATTTTAGGTTATTTTTATAACCGAATATATGTCCTCTGGATCCTTAAAACAGTTCCTAAAACGAACAAAACGTAATGTGAAAAAATTGCCCCTACAAGCGTGGAAACGTTGGTGTACGCAAATTCTTTCCGCATTAAGGTAATATGCGTTACATATGAGAAAGGGTTATATATATAAATTGACATGGATTTTTTACATAAAGAAATTACGTAAAAGTTTTACATAGATATTTCAGTGTTCATTGCCTTTAAAATGTTTCAGCTATTTGCATTCCTGCTCACCTCCTATTATCCATGGGAATCTTACATGTGACACAATATTTATTCAACATAATGGGCTTGTAAAGATCGGTTCAGGTAGGTACTTGTGCAACGAAATACAAAGGCCTTACTGGTCTACAGAATAATGTGTGGTGTCACTAAATGGTATTTGAACATGTGTTTTTGAAAGAAATCGTATCTGTGCTTCATACATTGAGTTTTGTATATCTGTTAATGAGTATGGCTACAAAGTTATTCGTAGGTATTCGAGAGAACGTTTCTTCCTAAAATCAATTAATTAGCGTATATTGGAATAGGAATTTGCAAGGTGCTCCCCTTTTTCATTCGCAGGATGTTGAGAGGCTAATAGTATTGTTTCTCATAATATTCATGGAAGAAAAATAAATATCATGGTATAAGATTGTCAATCACCGGATCGGTGAAGTTAAATAGGAACGATGACATTACCGGTATTTATTTTCTTTACATGCGTGGGGTATGGCCAAAGTACGTATTTCCCTTTACATTGCCTCATCAGTTTTTCATGTAATAAGACACTTAGATCTGTTATGATTTTATAATTAATTAATGTCATGTATTATTTTATATTAGAGTCGATCGCTTTGCGAACGATCTTTTAATACAAATATCTCATTGTCTTAATTGTATGAACAAGTGTTTTTCTCCTCTAGAGAATCTGATGTTCATCAACATATTGTTATCGTACCGATGCCGAATAATGTTACGCACTTTTATCCACTAGAGATCCATGTTAACAGGAAATGTATGCAACGTACAATTATGATCATTTATATTCTTGTACTGTGTACTTTGTTTTCCTGAACATCAGACCAGTATAGAGCATAATATAGTATAATTGAAGTGTGGAGAGATCGTGTAAGGTTGAAATGTTATCCGTAGCTAGCGAACGCTAGTTTTGACTATAAGGTTATTCTATTCCATTTGAACGTGCCAACTTAGAGTCATCGGTATATTACTATCGTTATTCTCCCTTGATCATCTCGCGATGCTTGCCTTTTTTTTTTTATACATATACCACATTAGTAACTTGAACCCGTTAGAAAGATTGTGTTTTAACTGCTTTTTCATATTAGGAGTAACTTGAGTCCTCATTTTTAATTGTAGCAAATAGGCTAATCTAGATAATGAAAAAAACACAGCAAAGCCTTCGAAGAGAGGGGAAGTACGATCGTACTTTCGTCCATCCGGAAGACAAGTCCAACAACATCGACATACTTCAATTGGTGTATATTGTGAAAGGTGGTGAATTTGAAGAAAAAACATTTGCCAGATTATCAACGACTATTGCCAGCTAAGTAATTTAGGCATAGAGAGGTAAACATTATCACTTATATATATATTAAATGATGTGTGTATATTTATGTATTTATGTATGTAGGTATGTATGCATATATGTATATATATATATATATATACACATACATATGCATAGGTATATACATATATATTAATTCTTCGTACATTTAGTTAAATGTACAGATAATTAAAAATAGTTTATTTTGTTATCATTAGTGCCACTACACTGCACTATGATACCCCTTTGTTCATCGGTTATATCCGAGAAGAAAGATGAAGAATCTATATGGTCCCTTCGTGCTTCTCACAATCACCTAGCGCACGCATTTTCATTGTATTTTGGCGTTTTCTTTTTCCCTTACCTTCTATACCCCGCTAAAGAGATATTCCAAATTCCATTTCCACCGATTCAGTCATATACTTCTTAGACGAAAGCGACATTTTCTAGTGAAATTGTATGCAAAAATAACACATGCGTCCTTTTCTTTTTCTATTAGGTAAGAAATTACTTTATGCCTTGTATTAATTTGCAGTACGTTTTTAAAGTTATCTTTTCCTTTTAAACACTCTCAATACTCTACATGCGAAAATTATTAACCGTACGAGGGCTCAAGTTACGCTTAGGAAAAATTTTCAGTTAGAACACAATTTTCCTAGAGGTTTATTCATCCATTTTTTGTAATGTGGGCAGCAAGCGAACGGAAGAATGCGCTTAAGCCAAGGAAAAGTGTACCGGTGGGATTCTTGGATAACGTCCACAAAGCTTTGCGGTAGCGATCGCTCAGAGACTTCTGTCCGCCGGCTGCTTTACAAAAGAAAGTCTTTTAACACATTGCTCGTTGAATACTTTCATATTAATATGTCATTTTTATGTTCATGCTTTGATCAAATCGTGGGTTATAAATATGGCAATGATTCTCTTCTAATTTCAGTTGCACCGGACGCAATTCATCACCATGTTAAAACGTGTAGGGCAAATATGAAGAATATGCATTTTGTTGCACCGGAATATGGAAGTAAGTTCGTTATACCGACGATGCCGCTAATTTTGGTAATCGATGGAAAACTTTCGTATCCCATTTGACACACTTATCCCATCCTCAGATTCCGTGACACCGGCTATCGATATTTATTCATTTGGCATGTGCGCCTTGGAAATGGCTGCGTTGGAAATTCAGGGAAACGGTGATACAGGCACGATAGTTACGGAGGAGAACATCGGGAAGACGATAGAATCTTTGGACGATGCTCAACAAAAAGACTTTATCCGTAAATGTCTTCAGACAGATCCTCTTAGCAGACCAAGCGCAAGAGAACTTCTGTTTCACGCCGTCTTGTTCGAGGTCCATTCACTTAAGCTTCTCGCGGCGCACGCTTTGGTTAATTCGGCCAGTAAGTTTACCAACACACCCCCCGCCGCTTCAATTCTTCGCTCGTCCATGGCGAGTGCCAAAGAACGCACTATCTTATACTAAAGTTACGGGCTAATTTCAGCCAATATTTCGGAAACGATAACGGACGAAGTATTGCAAAGGCTATATGGACCGGATACCGTCGTCGCCGAGATAAAGTACCAAGGGCGGCCGCCGCAGCAGATACGGTTAAGCGACATACCGGTTACAGAAAAGTTAGAAAAGTTCGTCGAAGATGTAAAGTAAGGACTGTTTATTTGACGCGGTGCGATTATTGTTAGCCGAGAGCCTTCGTAACCATATCCATGAATTTGATCACCTTAGATATGGCATATATCCCTTAACGGCATTTATGGCAAAGCTACCACCGCCCGTACGTCCGAGAGCGATATCGCCCGAAGTGACAGAATCGGTCAAATCGGTAACACCTGAGCCGGTGGATGTCGAGTCTCGAAGAGTAGTTAATATGATGTGCAATGTTAAGCCTAGGGAAGAAAGCTGTGAATTACTAGTGAGTGAGACCAACCAACCTCGTTATGGATTTACCCACGGCACCGTGATCTTTCACCGTTAATCATATTTACAGATGACAATATTGTTACGAATGGATGACAAAATGAATAGACAGTTAACGTGCCCTGTGAGTCAGGTAGACACTTCGATGCTCCTTGCGCAGGAACTTGTACATTTTGGATTCATCAATGAGGTGCGTAAGTCGCGTATATCGGGTATGGGTTTTTGAAAAGATATATCGTTTTGCTGTTTTTGTTTTAGAATGACCGTGACAAAATAGCCAATTTAATCGAAGAGGCATTAAGAAGCTGCTTTAACAAGCAAATGATGACGCCAGGAATGGTATCATTAACTAATCTTCCCACTCAAACTACCTTATTGCTGCCTGGTCCAGAATTTCCATGCTTGCAGCATTTTGATAACTCTATGTGTAATGCCACGACATCCAATAGTGATAGTGCAACTAACCTGCTGCCAAAAACCTCAGGTCTCTCCGTGTCAAGTAACAGAACGAGCAAAAGTCATGATGAAGCGGAACCACCGACGATCGCTGAAAGTGGTAGTTAACCATCCAGGACATCTGGTAATTCAGTTCACTGTGCCACTTTGCACGCTCTATGTATAGACTGGCTATGTATTTTTATATTTAAGTAAACAGGAAGGAAGAATGGAAATAAAAGTGAAAGGATGCCGTGGCTACACCACTAGATTAGATATATACATACATACATACATACATATACATAACGGCAACATATAGAAATAACTTTATTTCGGATTTTATTTACAGAGAGGAAAAGATATTGATTAGACTCACCTAGGCTGCTAAGTATTATTGTTTATCGTACATTATACGTCGCCAGTTTGTATCGTCGACAATCTGCTATTGGAAATCCGATCGTCGAATCCTAATTTGTTCGCAAACATCAAAGAGAATTTCGATTATTACCGCGGTGTACCGACTTTTTGGTCTCTCGATATCGAAAAGTTTATCCCTCTTTTGCAACCTTTTTTTGCGCTTCACCAAACCAATCCGTCAATTTTTGTGCCTCTATCTTTGGTTACGATTCGTTTATTTGCAAGGGTGGTAGAAGAACCGATTTGCGTATGAAAGTTTCGATATTTTTTCGAGCGATCATTGATTAGGTATTTAAAAGAAATCGCAAAAGTAGGTAGTTTTTTTGGCATTGGGAACAAGGGTACCGTGTGTTTTCTATTTACGTGCATGTAATATGAATTTTAAAGACCGTAAATACAAAAAAAAGACGCAATACGATGCTCGCTCAAAAATAAAACTTTGGTTAGTTTATCGGCTGTAGCCACGGCCTCGTCATACTTGGGTATTATTGATGTGATTAAACCAAGGTTATTAAATCTCGATGAAATTAGCCGAAATCCTTGTAAATAATTTATATTTTTAAGAAAATCTGTTGAGACAGAAAACTAGTCATATAGGTATATTCGAGTGCTAACAAACTAACACCGACCTTATTATGTCTTTTGCATTTATAACACGTGCTTGGCCAAGAAATACTGCTCCGACTTCATACCTCGGTAAAAATAAATTTCAGTGACGCATTTCACTAAGCAAATGACTAACCATATTAGCGGTAAATATTACCAACAACATAAACTTCGACCTTAAGTATATAAGTAGATTATCGAAATAAATTGAGTGTATAGCTTTATAATTCAAATTATAAATGAGAAAACGTGCGACGACTGAATCGTGGATATTATGAAAGGGCTGTACGATGACAGTGATAAATAAATACTGTAACTCGGAAAAAAAAACATCCCCTGCTTGAATCGCCTCCATTCGTCAAGATGTCAAGGCCGGCGGTTGCTTTGGTGAGGTAAACTTCAATCGCCTTTATTTTACCAACAAGAGAAACGTAATTCGGTATCTCGATCGAGACGCATTTGACCACCCACCCAATAAAGTAACGAGTAATCAGACAAGAATCACGATGTTCTATCAAAATTTATTTGTACGCTTCGATAGAGGAAAAGGAGTACAGTGTTTTCGATGCAAAAGTTCTTATGGATGGAGCCTCACGGAGATGTTGGTACACGGAATTCTCGTACAATCGAGAATGTCGTGCGGTATTGCGATCTACGTAAAGAAATAGTATAACTTTACTCGTACCGACGAACATTACGCTTTTTGAGTCGTTGGCTCTACGCTCACAGAACAGAGCGCGATCCTCGAATTCGGATCTCGATCGTTGGAACGGAAGGTAAAGTCGGCGGCGGGTACTGCGAAGGAATTTTCTTTTTCGCCCATTGTTCGCCATTTCTTTCTCTTATTTTCTCTCGTATCCCGCGCGTCCTGGCCTTACGAGGTAAATCAACCGCACCGATACCGTACAGAGGAATTTACAGACGACATTTACAATTTATACGACATATCAAATCAACCGGAAAATGCCGCGAAAGAGAGCGAAAAAAAGGAGAAGGATAACGAAATACCGCGGAGGAAGATAAAAAAAGGAGACGTACGGAGCGTGGAAGTGAGTTAAGCCGTGTCTTTGCCGTGCGTACGATTAAGGAGATAATCGAGATCGTGGGAGATACGATCCAGCATGCCGGAGCTGGTGGTTTCGCAGTTCGCGATCAAGATCTCCGGCGCCTTCTCCTCGCCGTCCGGTTGCTTGCGCTCCGCCGTGCTGGCGATGTCCGGAATGGCGTTGACCTGCTCCCTATTTTTAAGCTCCGTCGTGCTCAAGGACTCCGAGTCGGCGTTGAGGGCCAAGGTCACGTCTGGCATGGCTGCCAGCCGCGACTCGACGTCGGCGCTGCACAACACTTTCGCCGAGCACTCGGGGGACGAGGAGTTGCGCGGGACGAACAGCGGGCCCTGCTGCTGCTGTTGCTGCTGTTGTTGTTGCTGTTGTTGTTGTTGGTGGTGGTGGTGGTGGTGCTGCTGCTGCTGCTGCTGCTGCTGCTGCTGTTGGTGTTGCTGGTGCTGTTCGCGATACTTGCCGTACTCGCGGAAGGAGCAGCAATCGTTGACGGCATAGGGGGACGAATCGCAGTGAGAAACGGCGCGCGTCGCAAAGTCGAACGGTACGACATCCTGGTACTTTCTCGGACTCGTGCTGTAATTCTCAAGGTCGATGTCGTCGGAATCGTCGACGCGAATCTCCGGGAGGAATCTGCCGGCCGGCGGGACGGTGGAGGGGGTCTTGGTGTACGCGGAGGCGGACTCCGTCAGGAATTCCCTTAGGTCGATGCTGCCGGCCGCTATCCCGCGCACCTCCAGGTACGGCTCGCCGCCGAGCGGAGGAGGCGGTGCCGCGTCGTTCTCCAGCTCCGTCCCGCTCTTCGAGCACACTGTCGAACGAAATATTGCCTTTTACGCTCTTACCCTTCCTTCCTATACCTACTCTATATCTTTCGCTCTCCTTCCTGCCGGCCACCTCAACCTTCCCCATCTCCGTCTGCGTGGCGCGTTTCTCTTTTGCTCTCTAGAACGAGGGACATCCTTCATCCGGAAAGCGTACCTTTGATCGGCTCGGACGTACACTCCTCGTCGGCGTTATCCTTAAACTTCAGCTTCCGAAGAACCGTGCCGAGTATCCCCATTTCGCCGTTCACGATATACGTTATGATTATTATGAAACCCTGCGGCGTTCACGGTAATTCATCCTGAGGGCCTTGCGAAAAGCATTTTCTCGAACCGAAATACTTGCGTCTACTTACGAGTGCCGATGAGAGGGACGCGAACACGTAATGAAAGATTATAGAGTTCGAGTTTATGTAGAAGATGGACGATGCCTCCATAGCTATAATGCCGCATATAACGATAGCGGCGCGGTGCAGCACGCGTATTCTAAAAAAAAAAAAAAAGTTATCGTCGTTCCTTATTCTCGTTACGCTCCTTATCATTGATCGTGATTGTCGTAAATCTCAACGCTGCTTCGAAGCATTGCCATTGGAACAAGGAGAGATCGTAAAGCGTACCTCGATTCTATGGCCTCCCTTTTCATGATGTTCTCCTCCACCAATGCGTGAGCTTTGTGGAGGACGCCCATGTAGAGTAACATGAATATGAAGAACATGATTACCGCGCAGGTTACAAATATGTTGTATACCCCACTACCGCAGATCAGCCACCAGGACTCGTGCCTCCATCCGGTACTCTTGTGCGTCAGCTCGGTCGCCAGTACGGCCAGGATGGGCACACCTTGGATGGAGTACGCGCAATTTATACTCGTGACATTGCTTTTTTACGTGGCTACTTTTTGTATTGACAAAGCGCCCGATAAAGACCTGTAATGACCGCGATGACGGTAGGTTGAAAATGTTGGCCGTGGCGCACATTGGCCAACTGAGCATAGATGATCAGGGCCTCGGAGACTGGGGCGGACATGCCGACCAGAAGGAAGGCCTCCAAGCAAATCGCGATGACCGCGTAAGAACTCTGCAATCAGAGGGACTTGCATCCTTCGGCTTTGCCGAGCAATTCAAGACGCGAAGGATCCTTACCTCCGAGAGGTCGTTGTGCACGGCGTAAATGAAGACTGCCATGGCACCGATCAGGGCACCGCAGCACTGAAGCTTCAGAAAGTTTAACCAGGTGCGATTCTTCCACCAGAAGGATCCGTGCACCAGCAGGGAGAGGAAACACTGCACCAGGCAGCTGCCGCATCCGAATATCACGATGAAGGTCGTTTGCTCCTTTTTGGCTAGCACGACCTGTACAAGGCCATATCCTAAATCGATTTCACGTAACGGGATCGAAGCTTTTTTCGTTAGTAGGGAGTCATTACCCTGACGGCACGAGCCGTTAAAAACACGGCTACGGTCCCCTGACTGGGGCATAGACAATGCGTCGTGCTCTCCTCCGACATCGTGTTCGATATGCACGTCGTAAGATCCCACGTGCCCGTATTATCTACAAGGCCGCAGGAAATGTTCCAAGAGTTCGATTGATTTTGCAAATGTCTCATTCGCAAGTCGATCCATACTTTGTTGTGTTTGTCGGCAGCGAAGGAGGGTATGGCCACCGTAATCACGCGTGAATTAACCCGATACTCGAGATCGGTCCCGTCGCTGCAATTCGGACACGTTCAGTACTTTTCTCCCTTCTCCGATATATCTTGTTCGATTTAAACTTAGACGCTCAAATCGTGATTACCACCAGTGTTCTACGGATATTGCACTTTGTCGAACCTCGTTAAGAAAGCCTCACCTATGCCTCGCGTCGTCTTCGTCTTCGTTAAAATTATAGTCGCGAATATTCGTCTCGTTTGCTTCCGAACGTTTCTTTGCATTCGGCACGAAAGAAGAAAGATGTTGAACGCGGTTGAGATAGAAAACCGATAGCCTGCTCGATTCCATCGAGATCCGTGAGGAGCATAAGTGGGACGCTTCTTGTCAGGACGATTCGACTTTGATTACCGACTTACTCGAGTTCTTTGACATAGGCAGTTGGAAGGAAGCCAGACATATTTTTATAGACGACGATCGTTACGTCCAGCGTGCCGTTCGATTTTGCTCCTCGTTGTCGTTTCTTCCACAATCGCACGGCTATTTTGTCGGCATACCAATTAGGGTACCTGCGCGAAGGAAATGAGGGCTCGTAAAGGAAGATGCGATGGGATTCCTGCGAACGGTCCGAATAGTTACGTGTAATCTTCCGTGGGAATCTGGATGGAATGCGTAATACTGTCTCCGCTGTGAGGGCGCATTTGCTCTATGTCGATGACCATCGACGACAGGGACAAGTGTTTGCGCACGCGATTCAGTTTCTTGGACCAGTTGATCAGATTTCGTTGCGTAAGTTGCAGCAGCACCAACAATTTCTGTAATCCAGATGCGGACGCTTCGCTTTCGTCGTACGTTTTACCAGGAAAGCCTCGGCCGTAGCACTCGATGATTTCAACGACACTGCTCGAGGTAATAGCTATATATCTATGAGAAACCTGACCATAATTATAGCCGTAAATATCCAACCAGTCGTTGGCAAGATGCGCGTAAATGGTTGCATCTTTTCATAATGGCTACACTCGGTGCAATCGATATTCCAAGCTTGCGAGAAAACAAGTTTGCGCGTTGTAAGGTGAGTCTGGGATCAAAAATTCTGAGCATCCCATATACCGAGTTGCGCCATTTCTTTCTTCGCAACGCATATTCCTTTAAATATGTACGGATATGATCGCGATGACGCTTGTCCTGGCCAAAGAGCGGATTAAATCGACGAGTGCCATTGCCGATACTATTTCCCACCGGATACGCTGCGAGCAACCTACCTGCTGACTCAGAATCGAATTACCGTCGCTCAACACGCGATTGATGATTCTCGCGAAAACCTCGACGGAATCGTAGAGATCGAGCGGATCCATATTGGACTGATAACGTTCGATCTCGGCAAGCATGCTCAAAATGCGATCGCCTTCGCCGGGATAGAGGGGCAATTCTCGCGATTCCACGATGTCCCAAAAGGCGGAAATGGTCTCGGATCCGCTGGTATTTTGGTAACCCAATGTTAAGCTACGAAACTGTATGTACAAGAAATTACTTTCACGGTAAAACCGATGTCCGAGGCTATCGCGCATCGGCCTAACACTTCCAAAAACGATGGACGATGCGTTTCCCCGAGTGCACATCCGAGGTCTTGCACTTGAATCGAGCCTGCGGCCGTTCCACGATTCTATCTAATCCTCTCTACTTTCAACTTCGTTCTAGCCGTGGCAAAAAAAATTGCTTCTCCCTCACCCTTTCCACGTTCTCTCTTTACTCTAGATGTTTCTCGATCCTTTTTCTTGCGTTATACGCGATAAGCCTGTTCCTTCAAGAATGCTTTTCGAATCGCGGTATACATGCCCCGGCTTTACACCGACCAAAAACGAGGGGCGCGTAAAACTAATTCGGACTAATGACATAGACTAACGTTGTTGTAAGGAGGAATCAGCGGTTCGTAGAGGCAGGCTGAAAAGTCAGGTATTTGCCATTCTGGCGTGGTAGCGTCCTTCATCGAGCAAAGCCTGGTAACTCGGCGTCCGAGGAATCTCGGGGGACACTCGAGGAGCGCCTCGGAGCCAGGAGCAGTGTCGGGCCAGCTCAGACCCCAGGACTTCCCCTTCAAGCATATCGGTATCAACGTCCTGTTCATCACTTCCACTCGTACGGACATCGATCTGTGCGCCACATTGCACGTGTATATCGCGGATTTCTGAAAGGGTCAAATTCTTCGTCTCGATGGTAGCACGATATGCGATAAATTAAATCGAATTCGGGGTGTTCCTTTTTAATCGATCCAATCGAGCAGGGATAAACGTCGGTCGTTCCTTGTTTCGTACCTGTGCGTTTGTAATTTTAAGAATACTACCCGCGGGATAAAGGTCTTCCCAGACCTCGCTACCCGGTTCCAGCTTTAGCAGCGCGCGATTCTTTGTCCAGCCAAATCCTATGCCGATATTGCGCATATTGGGCGTCATGCACGTCAATTGTATGTTACTTCCCTGAAAGAGATGCGACGGATGAAAGACCTGAAGGGCCTGGAGAAACGCGGAGAAGGGGACGAAGGGTCGGGGAAGAGGCAGGTTTCTCTCGAGAAAGGAGAAAAAAAATAGTACGAGTAGGATCGCACCTTGTCTACGGTAGCGCTCATGGGGACCACTTTCACGTCCGGATCGTCCCTCATTTCTATATAGATACTCTTGCATTGCTGTACACCCCAATCGATCACCTGACACGTATACTGCCCCGCATCCAACGGCGTTGCCTTTTCGATCGTTAACTGGCTCGTGTGTACATCCGATCCGTCGTTAGGAAGATGCTTGTACCATATCTCCCTACGCGATACGAGAACACGTGCGAGGGTAGGGCATTTAAGATAAACGAGCGGTTGCCTTCGCGGTTCCGAGAATCGGGCCTCTATGTTCTGCGATCTAGATTCGGATCGAAATTCATAGAACTTGACCTACTCGCGTCACTCTCATAAATCGCGCTTCCAACCTTTACATCCCGTCTCCGAGTATAAATTCCGCATACTCGCCAACAGCCACTCGCCAACACGCTCGAGAATCGTGCATCGAAATTCTACGTTTCATGGCACGTTATTCGACGACAATTTACTTCTTCCCAAAGCCCGATCGGTCGTCGATCGTACCGCGATTTACACTTACCTAGTCGCCTTACTGGTGTTCACCAGCATATTGTCTTTGTACCAGGTGAAATTGATGCTATAGCTACCTTGCGCGACGCACGATAATATCAATTGATCTCCCACATGAACATCGTGTTCGCTCATTTGATTTATCCGAAGGCTCTGAGGAAAAAATCGAGGGTGCCCGTCATTGAATCGGCCTTTTCGGGCTATCGCGTTTCCCAATCGGCCCTTCATCGAATACCTGCAATCTAAGCGCCGGTTTTTGTTGAAACGTGAAATGGGTCGACTCGAGGGAGATTTCGCTCAGGCGCCGACGTTGAACGAGTCTGTTCAAAGACTCTCTGATCTTGTCGCCATCCTCGGTATTTCCAAAAAAATGAAACGTCACCTCCGACGTGGGTCTGCGAGGAGAGAATAAAATCAATCGAACGATCGAATACTTTTATTTTTTTTTTTCGTCCTTCCATTCCTTTGCACCGACCAGAGTCAATTCTAAAACATCGAAACTACACGGCGTACACGTCGCACGGAGAATTCTCCATTCGCGCAACGATCGTCGCTTCTGCACTTTTATCTACTCGGGCTATTTCGATCGAGGAAAAAAACGCCGAGGAAACGTGGCCCGAGGCCGGAGGAGTCTAATACCGTGCAACTGTACGTCTTACCGTGTAATATACCTACTCACGTCACGCTCAGGATTTGTAGATCCTCCATCGATGAAATATTGGAGTTTCTTAAATATTTCGCAAGCTACGGACAGGAGAAAGAGCAACGTTAAAAGGGTAGGGGCTGCGGGGGAAGTGCTAACGTCGGGGTTACGAAAGAAATGGTCCTTGCGTTTTTCGGATAAAAGTTTCTTTGCATCTTAGAAATATATATATATATATATATACATATATATTGTCACAAGTAAACCTTTTACAAAATATTCATATCGTACATTTGTTTAATACGCTTATACGTTTCTCGCGAATAGTATTTATAGGTTTTGCGTCTCTCGTTACGTGACGAGAATCCGCGTTGTGCTCGGTAGGCACACGTGGGTAAACGTGTCGCAGTTCTCGCTCGGAACCTATTGCCGTTTCTTCGGGCCACCGCCCCTTTTCCCCTTTTCCCCCTTTCCCATCCTTACGAAGATCAACTTCGCAAAGGACGTTCCTAAAAACGTCCATTCGATAGAGGCCTATGCACGTGGATGGTTCCATCTTGCCGGATTGGTCAAACCAATTTCGAGCGTAGCTCATAGTTTAACAGGGATGTTCGCCGACAAAGCCTTTGTACACCTGTCGCAGTGGTGTCACCGGTACACGTCGTGGCGGCGTCGCACGTCTGGTCAGAGTATATTCGTCTCTCGTTCGGAAGCATGGTCGGTTCACTCGGGCGTCTCGAGGAAAAACGGATCGTCGTTGGCGATCAGCACGCAGGACAGATCGCCGCTTCCCGGACACAGATGATTGCGCAATCTCTCCCTGGACACTCTGAGCACCTTCACGCCCGTTTCTCGGCAGTAGGCCTCCAGCAGGATCATTTGCAGGTGGCTGGCGGAGTCCATCTCCGCGTCGAATGGGACCAGGCACGTCGTGTCTCGACTGTCGCCTCCTTTGGAGGCCAGTGCTCGAAGGGTTGGCAGCATGCCGCAAGCGACTTTGCTTCCCTTTCGGCAACTCGACTCCGTCTGCTCGGCCCAGGCCGTTTTTCCGCTATAAACCAAACAAGGTCAATGCTCCGCATTTCACCTTTCCCAGCTCGATGAAACGATAATGAACGTAAAGGAGTTCGCGCGCCGGTCAGAGCACTGGATTTCGGTTGCATTTGCCGAGCGAGGGAAAGCTTCGAAAGGTCTTTCCGAAGGGAAAGGAAAGAGATGGTCGCGAAGGCGGTATAGGGAGGCGGGGATCGTCGTAAATCGATTCGTCGTTTCCGTCGATCGACGCTCCGACAAGAGGCTCGAAATTCGCGGAAAAAGAGCGAGGCGTAGCGGTTAAGAGGGCTCGATAAACCGTGCAATCGCCGTCGAGAATCTGTGCCGTGACCAAGCGAGTCTCGTTATCGTTATCTGGCATAGCCGGCAAACACGCGAGTGCTCTCCGCCAAACACTTCTCCGAAAGGGAGTAGCGGATACATATATCACGTGCGACGCTATCGCTCGCATGCCCTCACCTGTCCGTCATCGCGGCCGATGTGTACGACTGTAGACCTTGGCAGCAAGTCATATCCGTAAGTGTTTTCCTCTCCTTTTCCGCAGATTCACTCCTGGACGTAATTTCCCCTTTGCACACTTCACTGAACGTAGCAATTTTTCTGGCCTTTAGCGCCAGGGTATCACGATCTCTCTTTGCTTGGCTCTTGTTCACCGTTCGGCACAGTACGCACAAAATCGCTTTGCCGCGATCTTCTCCGTCCGTTTTGCGCTGCGGAGTGCCGAGCACGCTTGGCGCAAGCTTACGCAACACTCGGGCAAGATCGAAGAGACGACTGGCGCGGAAAACCACTGGGGTACACCGTACTCGTGACGCACGCCAGGCTCGAGCGCTGAATAACGAGGAAAGGCGCCACGGCTTGCTTATATATCGACTTTCCCCCTCCACCGACCAACTCCGCCGCTCGCAAGCATTCGAGATAATCTTTTTATCGCGCATACATAGCGAAGCTTTTTATCGATAACCGCTCCTGGTGCTTTACCGGGAAACGCGGAAAGAGGAGGAGGAGGAGGAGGAGGAGGAGGAGGAGGAGGATTAAGTTTCGAGGGAAATCGGATATCGTGATTTATGTATTCGCGAAAGTTAATGCTCGCGGCGACGCGCCAAAATAAACGATTAAGCTCGGCTGGTCTTTGTACCTGCTTTCGGCCCTTGCCTCATCGCCGAGAACTTCTTTCTTTGCTCTTTCTCGATCGGTCGAATTTTCGTTCTACCTCGAGTTTGGCCTCCTCGATCGAGCGCGCGAGACGATGCCAGGCACGTTCCATTGCGACAGAGGAGCGTAAGTTCCCAAAAGATTGGGAATGCCGAGGAGGAAAACGCGGCGACCACGGCTCTCGGAATGCCGTCGCCTCGCTGGAAGTAATTACGGAGTCGCGAGAATAAAAGCGGATTCGTTAAGATCCTCGTGCCTAGGTATCGAAACGATAATCGGGGTCAGGGTCTTTGTTTCGAAGGATGCACCACTAGAATTGCCTAAGCGGCAGAAAAATTTCGCGGGGAAGAAATCGGCGATTAACGCGGCAATTTAGCGAACAAAATATCGATACAATGCTCGCTGTATAAATAGAGCCAGAGTTAAATTGGCACGCCAAAGAATCTCTCCCTTCCACCGTTGTTTGCCGAGCGACCGAGTCGAGTTTTTGGCGTATCGCTATCGATCGACGATGATGAGTATCGGTATTAAATTTAGCCAATGTACTACGGAACGTGATGCAAACTCGGGGTTCTCCGTCCACGTGAATTTCATCAGCCGCGCGATCGAGCAGTTTCGCGGGTAACCGATAAAGGGCGGAGATTAAAGGATATATATCTGGGGAATTACGGATACACGGACGAGGATAATAAAGGTATGGCATAAAGGCGCCGATACGGGACCGGCGAACGGCGTATCGCGGATTCTACTTAAAATTGGTTTAAGCCGAATCATCGATTTGGCATACGCACGATGACAAAGTGCCACGTAGTTTTCCCACGTGCTTCGTCGGCGGCTAACGACGGTTTAATTTTAGACATAACGGAAGACCGAGTTCCGAGATCATCGGCGTTGCATAATCTGCGAGGAGCGGGATTGCACAAGTTTCCAATATTTAGATTACGTAAATAGAAATGGAGGAAAGTGGCATTGAAAGGCGGGGGAAATTGGTGGAAGGGTATCGAGTGGAACGCCCAAAAGGTGATCTGCCGATTCGACGAGGGCTTCGCCGGTCGGTTCCTCCGACCTCCTTGGAAATCCCAGAGAGTCGTCGGACCCGGTGCCCGGCGGCACACCGGGGCAAGCTCGCTTCGCCGGAAATTGCCAAAGGGATAGAAAGGGGATCGACACTCGGCGCGTCGCGCTTACGAGCACCTTCCTTCCCTCGCAACCTCCTGCGCTCCGAATCGGCATCGAGCAAAGCTCCCGCGAGATCCGCTCGAAGCTGGGGGAATTCCTTTATTGCACCCACGGCCGAACTGCCCAGTATCTATCGTGTTTATCCTCAGCTCGGGAGCCACGCTTGCCCGTTCTTTCTCTTTCCTTCCTCCCATTTCCTCCTTCGTTTCGGCCACGCGCTTTCGACTCTCGTAACTCTCGTTACTTTACTTTTAACGTCACTTTCTCGCCCTTCGGTCCAACCTGGCTAAATATCCGCCTCGGCGATTTGAGAAGCGAGCGCTCCTATACTTCGGTGAGTAACCGTGTCGCGTGCGGCGAGATAAAGGCGTTGGCAAATTATTTTTCACGCTAAACATAACGTAAACTTGGAATCCTCGTCTTCCAAATCTATATAATCATCCGCGGAAGATTTGTTTTCTTGGACGTATCGTACGGGCTCGGAATCGTACGATATGGGAAATAGGGGGAGAGAGAGAGAGAGAGAGAGAGAGAGAGAGAGAGGTCGCGCGATTTTGAACAAGGAAATCGTATTCGAGCCGCAGGAAATGGAAACTCGTGGCCCTATCGCGAGGCAAGATTGCGAATCGTAATGTCTTTTTACGAAGATACAAATTTATCGGTTTCCTTTTTTAACCGATATCGCTTATCGATACATGACTTTCCTTTATCCGAGCGGTATCTCTAAGCAAGTGAGTCTAGTTTTCCTGGAAGAATATTTATAAAATTCCCACGAAGGGGGATCGACTCGTATTCATCGAGATTCTCTTCTTCAGGATACCGAATGTTCGCCCGAAGAGCAGCGTTCCTTTTCGAATCGCGGAAACGAAGAGCATCGACGGATGCCAGAAGACCGCCCAAGGACATTTGTCGGAATCTCGAAGCATCCGATTTCCGCAAAGTCACTGAAAATTACGCCAGAATCGTCGAATGTATCGCGAGAAATACCGAGATTACGCGAGATCACATGACGCCGGAGTTACGGCTGTCTCTTCTCACGCCCAACTGCCCCCTGTATCACGCTCCCTTAACGAGCCTAGACGCCGAAGATGCGATTTCCCGCGAAACGAGGAGAACCTTCTCGGAGCCCTTTTGGTCCATATATTGGCCAGGTGGCCAAGCACTCGCCAAATTCATCCTGGAGGAAGGACGAGAGATCTTGAAACGTCGCGGCGCCAATGGAAAGAACGTAAGCGTGTTGGATTTGGGCGCTGGATGCGGCGCTGCTTCGATCGCCGCGAAGATGATCGGGGCACGGCACGTTCTTGCAAACGACATTGACCAAGGTTCGTATGCAGCGAGTAATATGCGGGTACCTTGCAAAAAGCAGGAGTCTCCTCGCGAATCAAGCCAAGAATTATCGTTAATCGTTCGGCGACGTTATAACGTCGACGGTTTATCAAACGTTTCACGATGCTCGATCGTAGTCGATATTGGTATCGAATGCCCCAAATAAGCCAGGGCGAGTATCTGGAATTTGGTGTTATTCCATATTGCGTGCACGGTCAGCTCGAAGCGGTGAGTCGGGCATCTAATTAGAGAAGACTTTCTCACGAGAGAGCGAGAAGAGGAAGCTGATTGCACGGGGAATCACCGGGATATCTCGCTGCTATATATACGCACGTATATACGAGGTGTAACAAAAATACTCGTACAAATGAGCGAGAAGTGAGATCTCTGCGGCGAAATAAGAGAGAAATTTGATATAAACGTAAGATGACATTGGACCGATCGATGTCATCCGACGTAGATGTTGCACCGCGTAATCGACCGCTCGTAATCGTGCGTGCCTTTAACCGAGCGAAGGATCGTTTGAATATCCACCTAAGGTAATTACGAGTCTACAACGATCGCGCGTACGTCGTTGATGTCACATCGAAAGAGTATTTCGTGGAATAATCTCGCAAACCAGGTATTTCCCAATGTACGCTTGTATCGCATCTTTTTCTTCTTTTGGCATCGGACACCCTCGTCCAACAGTCGGTACGAGTATTTCCGTGATCGCCCGGTATAATGCACGGTAACTTGGAAAGCAAACATCGGACATAACCGGCGAAGTATCGGAAATACCGTCCCGGCGGGCAAAAGAACCCGCGACTGGTATCAAAGTGAGCCGTTCATAAGTATATAGGGTGACCGATAAATTAATGCTTATCTTCGAGCGATTCTATAACCAACATCGATACAGCGTTTGTAGCTAAGAGCAAAGAAACGTCAGAAGAGAGCGTGGTGGGCCAATATAGGCGGCATTTGAACATTCGATGTATGCGCAACGCAATCCGCGAGATCACCGGCGCGAGGTGAAGACGCGAATTGCGGAGTACAAGAATCAGATCGCGAAGGTTTGCGTCGTACCGTTATCGTCCTCTCTCGTCTCGAGTTGGCATCGATTACGGATTCTTTTACGATACGCGCATTTCTCCCGCAGGTTGCAGAACCGTGCACGATAACGGCGAAGCGGAGACGTAGATAATGTCGAATTCCACGACGACGACCCATTCGGCAAATGTAATGCTTCCGC
Organism: Ampulex compressa; assembly: GCA_038496175.1. Classification (NCBI taxonomy): domain Eukaryota; kingdom Metazoa; phylum Arthropoda; class Insecta; order Hymenoptera; family Ampulicidae; genus Ampulex; species Ampulex compressa. The sequence goes on along the minus strand of JBCFXI010000195.1, from coordinate 82,525 downwards.
TTGTTTTACGCCTAGCGCGACTCTTTCGAGTGTCCACTATCGCGGCTTTTGTCGCATATTTTCATCCGGATACGTGAAGTAATTCGCAATGTCGCGCGCCCGTCACGTTCTCGTTACGCAGGCTACGCGGAATTCGTTTTACATTTTCTATCCACCCGCCTGGAAACGATCGAGGTAAACAAATACTGCGCATCGAAGGCGCACGCGGACACGTGGAACTTTTATTAACGCTGCACGTTCATTAGCATTAATCGCCGATACCCGTCGTCCGGACGAACATCGGGCGAATGGGGCCTAATAAGGAGGACAGATATGAAGATTTACGAAGTGCACGAACGGGACAGAAGGTATTAATAGTCGGCCGTAAGGTTTCGTTACAAAATCGAATATCGGGCAAACATCGAAAAAGTAATCGATAAAACTGGTTCGACCGGTTTGCCATCTAGGCAATCGCAAGCGTAAAATAAATACGCGCCAAAAACGAAATTTCGGCTAATGGATTCTGAAAAATAATCGAGTCGCTCTTGGTATGCCTTTATCGACCATTCCGGGTAGTTCTTACCGACATCGAGATCGAGCGTGATCGATAATAATAGGTACGTACGCCTGTACGGCGCGGGAAATGTATGAGAATCCAAATAGGCAGAAGTATGGGAATAGGGGAATACGAAAGGATCCACGATGCGCGGAGAGCTTGGTTATGGGGAATCGAAGTAAGCTGCATCGAGATGCGTATCGAAAAGGACCGAAAATGTGGGGTCGGGTTTGACGGGCGTCCGGGTTTTTCCCCTTTGGTGCGAATCGCAAGGAAGAAGGGCTCGTCCGTGCGTCGGTGAAAGGTGGACGCTTCTCGGTAACGCCTTTGCCGCATACCGAACGGCGATATCGCCTAAGGCTTCACCGGTCACGACATAAATAGCGCTCGTGTTTGTGCAAGCACATTGGTTAAATGCCGGATTTATCGGATCGACATTCGCAAAGAAGAGTATCGATAAGTGGCTGCCGTGGGCTTAACTCTCGTCTAATTTAAGCACGTTTCGAGCGAAGCGTCCAGCCATCGATCTTTCTTCCCTCACCTTCCCTTTTCATTCGCACCAAATGCGAAGATCGTTCAACCTTAGCGGCTTCGTTAAAATTCACCTTGCGCCACGCTCCTATCTTCCGATTTCTCGCGCGTTATCTTATCGATACACATGTCGATGTAGCGTACGCGAGTCTCTCGATCAGTGAAAATTAATGCGATGTATCCAATCTTTATCTAGTCGCTATCCAAAGTATGATTCACCGTTCGAGCGCGTTCGTAGAAATTTCATGCTCGTTACACAAATGTCAAAGTCGGGCGTTCGCGACGATGATAAGTACGACGATAAGCATATTGATTTAGCCTAATGGACTTAGGCGGGGACGATCGGTATCGATCGATAAGATCGACGAAAACAATCGATCGGTTGCCGGCATTATTTACGATTATATAAGACCTGCGTGATTCAAGCGTCTCCCACGATAATACCGTAAATATAAATTCGCTCCGACGACCAAAGAGCGTGGCTACCGGTCGTGGTGTTTATTTCGAAGCCTCGCGAACATCCAGAAGGCGAAGCGAGAAATAGTCGCGGTATGGTAGATCCACGAACGCGATAATCGTGCAAGCGCGTATTGTGTTTCCAGTTGCCTGCCTGGCCGCTTTAACGAATGCAGCTCTGAACAACGTGAAAATCCAGGTGTCGCGGGAGAATTTGTTGACTCGCGTGCCCGACGAGTCGCACGGTGTGATTTTAGTCGGGGATTTACTCTACGACGAGGACATCGCCGGAGATTTAATCCCATGGCTGGAGGGAGCATTCGAGAAGGGATCTGAAATATACTTGGGCGATCCGGGAAGGCACGGGCTGACGAGTGGGCTGCGCGAACGTTTGCATTTGCTCAAGGAATACGGATTGCCGGAGAAGGTGCAACGGGAGAATCGCGGCTACGACAAAGCCGGTATATGGACCTTCCGTCCCTCCTGAGTCTTCCCATAGCGCCTCGTCCCGATCGACCTTACGGCCCCCGTCCGATCACCGTTTCGCCTAATAACGCCCATCGATGACCTCCTGTACTCGATTTGCTTATTGCTCCGAGCTTACGAGGAAAAACCCGAACGTTTTTTCCCAATCGATATCCGCTCGGCGCACCGGCGCGATTAACTTTGCCACTCACCTGCTTTCCAATAAAGGATTCCAAACTTCCGTGTTGGGCTATGGAACCGCTCCGAAGCGACGTCACGTTCGATAATTTGATCCTGCACTCGTATCTCGAACGATCTGCGAATTTTGCGCATAACTTTCGTTAATTATGACCGATGACCGAACTCTTGCACGATTGCACGGCGATCGTAGCCGAAGGCTAAGAAGGCCGCGAAGGCCCGGTTAAGGGTAAAGGAGAGTACGCTTAAACTAAAAAAAAATGTCCGCCTCGTCGTTCTTTTGCGTCGTCCGAATCGGGCTGCCCTCTCATTATTCGTGAAATAGCGCTTACGCGTAGCCGTAACGGCTTGCAAAGGCAGGTCGCCCTTCGGAGAACGAAATTCTAGCCGTAAGCGCAAAGCATACTCACTGTTGTATATCTTTGTGCCGTTCTTGCAGGAGCAAAATCCTTGCTCGTCCTCGACGTAAGGGCACTGCGTTATACAATTCTCGCTTCCACATTCTGCGAACAAACATGGCGCGTATCAGTAGTCGAGGACCGATAGCCGTCGATGACTCGCCTCGGTCGAGCGGCATCGCTAGATTTGATTTCGAAATAGAGCGAGTCATCGAGCGACGAAGATCCAGGGTGGCGCGCGAAGCGATCGTGCACGCCGATCGATCGGTTTTACCATCGTCGGGCGTGTCCAGAAGACGAGTCTCGCAGTTGTATCCCACGTATCCTTCCGGGCAATGGCAATGCATTGCTTCGGCGCCGATTTGTCTAAATCAAGAGACGAACATTATTGCGCGCCGCCGATCTCTCGGCCGCCCAAGTTTCTAGCCTCGCTTAGCGGGGTAACTTCGAAGAAACGCTACCCCTCCTTACTCTTCCTGGCATCGTACTTACGAACATCCGCCTTACTTCTTTCGAATCTCCCTTTACCAAAGGCACGGATGGCGACAAACTTGGGCGAAGCGTTAAGATCGTCTCGATAAGTGACTCACGTACTTGCACGAGCCTTGGTTCAAGCACACCGGATTGCGTTGATCGTCGAAGCAGAGAGGTCCTTCGTTACAGTTACCGCCCGTGAATTCGTCGAAGCATTCGCAAAAAAAAGAGCTACGGGAAGGAAAATGAGATTCGTCGTGCCCGCTTCGATTCCCCGCCGTAATCGTATACGATCGAGCACGTTCGCATTAATCCCTTCGCGAAGGAGATACGAGCGGTGCAAAGATTTGACCCATCAAATCCTCGTATTGGCTTCGGGAAAAGCTCGTGGCGTTTTTCCCCGATAGACGGCGTCAATCGCAAATAACTCGGGAAACGCGGATCGCCCAGGCTAGCCGAAAAGGGCCGAAACATCGTCGATAATAATGGAGCATATTTGGTTCGAATAAATTCATTTTCGCGCGATAAGAAAAGCGGTTAATAAATTTGACCAGAAACACGCCGAAACATTTTCCCAAGGCCAATATTGTCGAGTGCCTTCTTCCCAAAATCCGGCATAACGATACAAGGATCTTTGGCGAACGATTCGGTATTGTCCGGTGAAAAGGATAGGAGCAAGCCGAAAATACTCTTGGAGCGCAAAGGGTGAATTCTGGATGACGGGGACTCACGCGTAATTGGCAGATACGAGACAGTTCCCCGTGTAGGAACAGTCTTGGACGGAGCACGATTCGAGATTGGGCTCGCTCTCGATCATCTGGTACGTGACGTTGAACCCGTAGACGTTCAGCAAGTTATTCAATACGCGCACGTGGTTGCCCTCCAGTCGGTCCAGCTCGAATTCCACGACGAGGAAGGGCCTGAACGTCCTGAACCATCGAAATTCGAAGACGTTTCCCTCGGTGACCTCCTTTATCAGGGCCGCGCCAAAATTCATGCTCTCCGACTCGTAGTAAGCGTACTCGGTGAACGTCAGCCCTTTGTAGACGTAGACTTGCGTCAGATAGACGACGATCGAGCTGTTGCTCGAGGGTATCTCCGAGACGTCGATGATCCATCGGCATTTAATGGGAACCGGGAAGGGTTGGGGGAAATTCGGTGTCTGAATCACTCCCCTCGGCGCGGTCAGACGATCCCCGCAGTAGGAGTCGCCGACGGCCGACGTGGCCTCGCTTCGAGCGAGCAACCGGAAGGACAGGAGGACGAAGACCTTCAAAAGTCTGGATCCCATTCTTACGAAATCTACCTGTGCAAAACCCGCCGACCTTAACGCCTTATTCCTTCTCTTCGACGCTCTATAGAGCCGCGCGTCTCTCGCGCGAGCCTTCCACCGTCCATTCGTATTTCGAAAAAAGGACCAAAGTGGAAAGGCGAGTGAATCGACTTGATCGTTTAAATACGCCAACGAAATGATGGAAAACGTCGGAGAATCGAGCTTTATAAATCGGAGCAGTATGGAGTTTAAAAAATGGAAACGCTACGCATTACATTGGAATTTTCGGCATTGATCGTTGGTTAAAAAAAAAATCTTTTTTTAAATTAAAACGCGCGCGTGGTTATCGCCAACCGTTTGCGAAAAATCATTTGCGCACGATAGTACGATTACGTCGGAATTCCACCGAGTATATTTTTAACGCGAACGTTTACTTCCTCGTTCGTTTTCCCCACACTGAATCCTGAATTTCCTTCTACGTTACCTTCTCGTCGCTTTGCGTTATTCGAGGTACGGCCGGTCATTTCCGAATTCCCGTGTTTCTTTGCAAGGATGATTTGCGCGTGTAAATATCGAACGAATATATATTTTTCCGTTACGAGGGTCGGAAGACGAGAATTTCGGTTGCGTCGATGCACGTCTTTCGTTGCGGCCCGAATCAACGGTTTAATCGCTATAATACGCAAGGTGGTCAAAACGATACGCCGCAAATCGAAAGCGCTTCGTATTCTTACCTTACGCTTCAAGGTACTTCGCCATGTAACAGGCCGTATGGTCACGCTTCTTCCCCTCTATACTATCGTCCCTTTTCCCAAAACGACCCCTCTTTGTATCGATCACGTTTTTACATGACGCCCATGTTCCGCACTTTTTTCACGAGCAAAAAGAACCTTGCCGAATATCCTTCGCTCGTGAACACGTTGTCCACGGAAAGCACTTTGGAGCAGCCCCGAAATCTTATCGAACAATATCTGGCGGTATCGTACATTTTGACGCGGGTCCACTGCCTGGAAGGTATCGGGCAATCCGTGTTTATTCTCTAGGCTGGCGTACGTCCGTTAATATCGATGCTCGAAACGTCAGGGTGGGCGAGAGGTCTTGGGGAATCGAGGGGGGTGGTGGAGGTTAACATTTCGCGAGGATGCTCAAAACGGTCCGTTATCGCGAAAGCACGAAGCCGGGATCTGCCGAGAAGGAGGTGGGCGTTAGCCCCTTCCGCACAACCGCCCTCTCTGCTCTCTGCGCCACCCTCGCGCCGCACCCCACGCCGATCGCCTCGAAAGACACTCGCGCTGCCGCGCCTCAGCCTCCACTGGTGCCCTCCGACAGATAAAGCATCCCTGTCACCTCCCTCGTCCTCGTGTCCCGTGCCTCGCGTCTTTCCTTCCTCTCGACCATCGATTGCCAACCTCCTCCTTACCGCTCTCTTACTCCCGAAGAGTCCCTTCTCAAACGCGGACTATCTCCCATACCAGATTTTCATACTTTCCTTTTCCACTTTCATATCGTTTTGCCAAGATCCTTTTTGTTGGAGACACACCGATTCAAGGCGGTTCCTCGTATATCGCACGGAAAATTCTCCATCGCGGATGAGCGACCTTTCAACTCGGATTTTATGCCCGGCGGTACGAGCTGAGCGCGCGCAAAAAAGGTTCACCGACGGGATAATCCGCTTTTCCGGTCTAACGTTAGATTGTAAAGTAGCATTGGATCATGTGGAGGAACAGATACAAATGGGTTACCGACTTCTCGCCCAATCGATCGTCGGCGGATTACGATTATCTTTACTCACGTATCGTCGATCGCGTGCGATAGCCGTTGGCTAAGGAGGAGAAGGACGACGAGAAGGGCGAGCTCGATAATCGCGAAAATACCTGTAAAATCTTAAAAATGCGTTTAGCTTTTCTTCGCGACGTGTGGTCAACGGTCGGTCGGACGACGGAGGGTGATTAACCTTTGCGTTGAAAAGATCGTCGACGGAACAACCTTGCGACGCGTATGCGTAATAAAAATTTATATGTATATTTATTTAAATAAGAACAACGTAATTAACTTACTTTACAGTTTTCGGTTGTAATTTATATACAGCTTTAATGAAAAAGGCAATGGTAATCGACGTATTTTGTCCATCATGTAAGTAGTAAAGGCATTGTTGTCGACGTAATGAGTGACGATCAGATCTTCGCTGGGAGTAGCATCGCCGGATGCAGAATTTTTGCGTTCGACGAGGGCACCCTCGTGCTCATCATCGCTCTCGATCTCGCTCATGTTCGAGTAGTCCTCTGCCAGCGACTTTCCCTTGGCCGCATATCGGCCGCTTTGTCTTTGGCTCGAGCTCCCGGATTTCTCGTTACTCGATTTGCGGCTACTCTCCATTCTCCTACCTTCCTTCGAATTGGTAAATGATCCCGTGGCATTCGATTCCTCGTTTCCTCCTTCGCCCTGGTCCAGCGCGAGATCGCCGTCGGATTCCACCAGCTTCAAGGTAGTAGTGATCGCTTCACCCGGCTGAGCGTGGAAGTTTAGCACTAATCGTGCCCTCCTCGTGAATTCTTCGTCTCCGTCGGAACCGGCCTCGTCGGACTCGTCGAAAGTGGGAACGACGCCGCGTTTTAAACTGCGTCGGAGAGAATACGCCTTCGATCTTTTTGCCGGCATAGTCTTCGTGGTCTCGACATCGGCATGTTCCTTCCAGACATTTTCTCGGAGGCAATGTCTGATTTTGCCGCGACATAGCTCTTGCAAAGATAAAGGATCGCATTCCGCTATAATGCAAAGATGACAGATTGTTTACCGTGAACTAGAGTATTCTCAAATGGATGCGAATATAGACGATAATCGATTATTGTCTCTGTCGAGCTTACGAGACGTGCGAATACGTACGTAAATGACATAAATTCTGATCTGCGGCTGTTGGCATGACTAATGTTGCGAAAGACACGGGAAACAATATTTTTTGGCTCCAGGTGTTCTCGTCCACTCTCTGTACACGAAGTAAATAATCCTTAAATGGCATTACGAGAATACCTCCGATGCGCACGAATTGCTTAATAAATGCCTCGTGACTTTCCGGACATGCAGCGCTGCAGTATACTCTGTCGTATTGTCGACTAGGGGCGACGCTTAGACAATTTCCTGCCGAACCGATCATTATCAGAGCTTTGGTCCGTATGCGCTATAACGACTTACGCTTTGATCGCGTTACCTTGTATAAATAGAGGTTCGCAAAAATCAAATTCGTCCAGAGCTAATAACTTTTGCTTGAACTTTTCTAAACACTTGTAAGCGTATCTTAAGCAATTTTCGTGTAACTCAATACCATGATTGATTCCATGCTGGTCTGAGAAAGATGCAAAGATGTCACGAATGTTTGTGATGTTTGTTCTAAGTACCAGTATCCTTACTCAATATTAGTCCTGCCATTGTACTGAGGTAACCGGTGCCGGATCCAAGATTTAAAAAACTCATTCCAGGTTCTAAAGACAGCCCTTCCATTACTTCGCTGTATATACACGGTGCTGACAGATGAATGTTCCCGTGTCTCCATGCAAGATCTTTATAAGCGTGTTCTCGATGAGTAAAAAGTATATAATCCGCTCTGTCCACGGCTCGGAACACTTGTTCTACTTTTTTTGTTCTTATATATCCTGATTCCATTAAATCATCTATCAATTTGTCGTTGTCTTGCGCACTGCTTGCAGTACCTCCCATTTTTCAAAGGCCAATAAGTACTCTGTAACGAGTCAAATTATACCACGATTTGAATGGCAATTTAGTTTTTGTTTTAATCTGTCACAGTTTTAACCAGCACTAAGGTCATGTGCGTGACAAATCTTAAACTTGCCGTATCTTGGCATCTGATTCAGTAACAGTTTTATTGGTAGGCAAGCAGCAATAATGAGTAACACTCTTAAAACGCAAATACTTTGGAAAACCATTATCTAATTTAAATGCAACGCAATAGCATTGAAATTCATTTTCTGCCATGCACAATCGTTGTTGTTTTAAGTAATTCACCTTCTGCAGATACTTACAATTACAAAGCTTATTTGATAAATTACTATAAGCGATTGGTTTTGAGCTCTTTGCAATATAACAAAGCAATATGGATGGCGGACTGTTACGACTTTAGATAGTGGCTTGAAGACCTCACTTTAAAAATAACTCAACAGGTCAAAGTATAACGTATCAAATGTGAATATCAAGAGTTTTCATGTAAACATTCCCAATATTTCATCGTCTTTTGAATTATGTTCTACCATTTGAGTTTGGCCCTCAAAATGAAAACTTTTCAGTTCTAGCAACAGTACAAGTAATAAAAAGGCGAGATGGTTGTCGTGTGTCTTATGGCCATTTTCAATATAACAAGATATGTCAAAACCGCGAGGAATTTGTCTACAAAATTAATTATTCCTTTATTTAATATAAAATCCTGTATATCGTCGTGCGTTAGATGTTAACGATAAAAGCTTAAGAAGAAGATAAATATCAATTTTGCATAATGCAGAGGTAAGAAATATTCGCGGTTATTTGCCTCAAAAGTAGCTCTTACCAGATCAAAACACTATTAAATGACAGTTTATAATGGAGTCGAAGCTGGTAGGTGAAAAAAAATTCTCGACACTTTCGGCGTAAACTCAGGCTTTAACATGTTATACCGAACACAGTATTTTGCATGGTGACACGACGTATTGTCATGACACATGAAAATAAACTGCTACGGTTCTCTTGTTTTGATAAGTGAAAAGTCCATCAGGTCCATCAAGTCCATTAGCTGATATTGCAAAACATATACCGAGTCCTACGCCATTGCGCGCTCTCAGGCACGTCACTTTATCAAAAGAATGACCGTGTTCGTACTTTTTTCAAACCCGTTCATAGTTTAGAACATTTTTCCGCTTTGTTCCTCCACCTAATTTTTTTTATGGATTATGTCCATATATTTTGCACGGTTTATATTAGCTTTCAACGGAAAAGTAGCACGCGTGTTAATCGGTCTCCTTGAATCGTACGCAAAGCGCACGCGCAATCCACGACAAAAACATAACGTAAATTTATACGTAGCTATAATGGGCAACAATTTTGAAACGTCGGTTTATTTTTACTTTAATTGCGGAGGTACCACTCAGCCACAAGTGAAAAACCTATAATGTACATCGAATTGCGTTATGCTACGGCATAGTACTTTTTTTTCATTGCAGGATTTATACTTATTACGGAATATGGCAGTTGTGTAACGATCGAAAAATTATGATCTAAAAAATGTTGCTGGTTTCTGCGTGCTTCAGCATTGTATAGTAGTATATACTTCTATTGTTATGTGAAACGGTTAAAAATGAATATCACGAATGCATATAGTTTGGCAAAAGCATGGAACCCAGGATGTACGCACACGGCGCGCACACGACACGCACGTATGCCCGCCCGCACGCACGCACCCACACCATTTTTATTATGCGTCCCAAACCATACAATCTTGATTGCCAAATTCCATTGATATACGATACAGCAACATACGAGTATGTTCCTACACAAACGCAAGCGCTTGTCATAAACTTGTGTAACAATATTACTTATAATCTCAATAAGACACAATAATGAATACTGCTAAGATAAAAGATTCACTTATATGCCGAGGCAGGTATGGTATTTTCGTACTTTTACCTCCGCGCATTGAAACCTGGATGAATGTGAATGGGCCTTTACAGCAGAAGCAACACAGGTTGATGCGCATGCGTGTTCAGAATGATATCGTCTCTTCTCATATGATGGCGACTGACAACTTTAAAACGTGAGTTTATAATCATATAATTTCTTATGTATACAACTTATCGTTAAAGTGTAAAACACCACGCCGACATTGTCGGATATTGAGAATTACATTGGGCCAGTTGCCTTCTTATATTTCCCTTATTTCATTGATTACATCCTTAAAATTACCGCTCATAATTCGTCAGGCCCACATTCACTTATGCTAGTAAGTATACCTATAAAGCTTCCCGTAACTTCGCACGCTACGCTTGTAAATATTCTAAAGCTTTCATGCGTGAATCCAGTACAAACCAAATCATAATGCAACATATTACTGACACGTGAGAATATCTATACCCGAGTTTTCACCGTTACTGCCTTATTTTTATTCTTACAATTCATTTTATACTCTTACTAAAAATTATCAATATAAGTTACATTTACGAGCTTACAGTTTTCAATAGGTGAGTAACGGTATAAAACAATCAAATTCTAAAAGGAATACCATTTCGTCGTTATAATTGTTATTATAATTGCAATATAATAAATGTTTCATGATTCAACATTGAACCGGAATTTTTATCGAATAAACCGTAAAATTGGTGAATTCAACAAACATGAAAAGGCATTGGCCGTGTATAACTAATTTTAATAAAGGTAACTACACATGAACGAACGTATTTACGTATGTGTTACATGTGCGTTTGTATTCCTATCTATTTACCTACGTGTTTACCACACACACGCGCACACACACACACACGCACACACACACACACACACGCACACACACACACACATGCGCGTTGACAGTTGAAATTTGATGCTTTAAGTTCATATATATTACGTTCTTTCGTACGAGTTATTATATGTAAATCAAATGCGCGTTACATAAGTTTTTATGTATTTTATTAAAACAAAGTGTAGAGAAATATAATATTCTCCGTGCGAAAACAGGAACATGTCGCACAGTCATGTAATGCAATATTAACTATTCATACAATGCCGGAATTTCTTAATATGAATCGATAAGACTCCTACAACGAAAAACTGCTTTCATTTTATAGGTTAATACACAAACGTATCAAACTCAAAACTTTGCTGTTTTGTAGCGTAAAAAAAGACAGAGAGACATTTAATTAATATGTTTTACATCCCACCTTGAACAACATGTGCGGTGCAATAGAGAATATTGATTATCAAAAATATTAAATTAACGGAGACTCGCAAAAATTACTGTTTTAAAGCAACATCTTTTTCGCGATGACACGTATTGCTGATCTGACCAATCCAAGCGCGATGATACGCAACGTCGCGTCAGCGTTGCTTTTCATTGGTTAACACAAAAATGCCTCGAAATGAAATACAGATATAATTCAGGTTCGTAGTAAAGATACACCGGGGATTCGATTGTTTTACAGTACGTGAACGTTACAAACAAAAGGCGCCATAGAACAAAAGCAGTATGCGCGTTAAGGATATTTTAGTGTATGCTTCTGTGCGAAAGGTGAGAAAGTGCGTGCCTAAAAATTATTATCGATCTCATGGCTCTGGTTATATCAATCATTGAGATGCGGTTGAAATGATTCCAAAATCGTGCATGAAATACATTTGCAGTATTATATATTGTATTTGCAGAATATCTCAAAGTTTGTAGTATTTATCGACTAGTTGACCAGGATCCTTACAGGATATCAAAATCACATTGTCGCTTAGGAAAAACCCGTATTATGGATGCAGCCGGCAATGCATATGTATAGAAGCTATCCTATTGGCCGGTACTGCAAATTTCTTCTCTGGTACAATAGTGATTGGCCAATAGAGAGTGCCCTGTTGCGCCGTCGCTACTACGCTTAGAGCCTATGAGGATGTAGCTGTAGCGTACGGAGAACAAGGCTCGAATGCTCAAAAGATATGTGAAAATATTAGTTAAAAATGTGAAGATATCGACGTGGTTTGTTTGCGGGCAATAGTGTAATAAATCATTGAGGAGTCTATGCGATCTTGCATGTGAAAGAACGATTTTTCGTTCGCAACTGCTTTGTCTTATTCCAGTGAAAAGTGTGCGTGCGCGTTGTGCTTTTGGAGTAGTTTGTGATGCGCGATGAACGATTCGTAAAAGTATTTGAACGAAAGAATCGTGACTCCGATCCCAGCGGTGAAGTGTTTTCTGTGATATATCGTCTTACGTAAAATGCAAACAATAAATTACTTTTATTTCACCTATACCTGTGCCACCGTGAATAAGATTAACGTAACTGTGTTCGGCAATAATAATCCGGCGCGTGTTTCAAATCGCGTTGGTGAATCTCTTAACGCCCAGTTATGCCTATCTACGAAACGACAACGTTAGCTACGAAACTGTGTGAATTAGTCTGACATGAACGGCCTGGACGTTTATTATATTGATTATTAAGAGTTGCAATTACTTGCGAATTATGTAACTAGTAACAATTCAATTTTGCAACAGGATACATTACACTCGTTAGGTTTGTAAAGTTATTATATAGTTTCCCTACATCTACCCGACATCGAAGCTGTATTTTTTACATTTCGGTATTGACCGAAATTTTTTAACTACGCGTTTATTTTGATTCTTTTTTTCTTTGGGTGTAATATTTTATGCATTTATTTTAACATGGAATATAAAAGCTTATCATTTCTTGTCATTGGTTTATTAATAATTATACCCACAGTTATATATCTGTCACACCAAAATGGTATGCTTTTGGATTATCTGTTTGAGAAAAATGCTAGCGATGGGGAAGTTTCTTTATTGTTAAACCAGATAATATAGACGTGTGATTTAAATATTAACGCAAATAGGTCCTTAAAGTGCATATGAAAGTGCTGTGCATAACATTTTGTTAACAGAATGGAAGAGGAAATAGTTGTAGACGATGTAGATGAGAACAGTAGCACGGAGACACAACCGTCGGATGACCCAACAACGCCCGTTATGCCTTTATTATACATTCAGCAAAGCAAACTACGCTCTAATCAACCAACAACTACAAATCAGACACTTGTTTCGCCTAGTGCTACTCAACTTGCTGCTATTATTAATCCAGTCAATAATCAGGTAAATTACAACAATCATCTTGGATCTTTGCATTTATAAAATGATAATCCTTATGAGAGTTACATGCATTTATCTGAATAGTTATAGATATTGACCACGTTGCTAAGGCATTTATAGCTATCACCATTTGCATCAAGGATCTTATGTAATTGTCATAATGCATTGGAGCTGTTGTTGAATAAATTACAATTAATAATAAATAATTCTTATCGTATATTCCATAAATTATGCGATAAGAATTTCAACGTTATCGTTATTTTATTTTTACATGTGTTTGTACGCATGTGAGTATCTGTGCATATTAAATAAAATGTGTCAGTCTTGATAAACCAATTGATACATAGTATAGACATATAGTATGTGCAACCTTATTAGATTCCATGTGTAGGTGGTAGGAGTGAGTGGAGCATCTCTTCACAGTAAATATAGATTTAGTCAACATAAATGCTATGCAGTAGCTTAAGTAGGAAGGTAAAGACAGTGTAACTGCATATTCATAACCATTCAATATTTTTTTATCACATTACTGTGTGCAATATGTTGTTATACCAGAAATGAATGTATCCCTAAACAGTGGACTAATGTCAGCTGTGCATGTGTATGTTTTATTTCTAAAATACAAATACATTATGTATGTATACAGATGTAGTGCTATATATGCATATGTATATATCTTTTTAATACATACACGTATGTGTGCTGCTTTTTTTTATATAGTGTAGGAAGGATATAATCTTGCGTGTTGTTATCTCTAAGAAATGCATTTATCTTATTTTTAGATTGTCACCGGACAAAATAAGGTATTTATACAAGGGCCAAGTCAGGTTACATCTTCTCAAAGTAAACAGCATATTGTAATTCACCGGCCAATCAATGCTGTGAACACAACAACTGCGGCCCAAGGTCAGAAACATATATTGCTTAGAAAATCAAATGCATCCACTGCTCAGATCGTGCCCTTAAGTACGTCTCAGGGAAACCAAACTAATGCACAAACAGGAAAGCATACGTTTGCATATCTCGGAACTCTTATCAAACCAAATAAATCGAGAGAGTCCGTTGTTATCCCGGCAGGTGATGAATGTTTATATGCATCAAATATGTATATATATCTATTTATAATTCTAGCATAAACGTAATATCATTGTAAGAAAACGGACATAGAATTATATTCTCACACGTCACGCGTCCCTCCCTTAGGAGCTCTAACGACTACTCAAATAGCAAAACCAAAATTAGTGATTGCCCCGGTTATATCCCAATTAGCCCAAACATCGACGAGCACTACTACAGGCTCCCAGAGTCAAACGGCAAAACATATGGCAAATTTATTATTACCAGTCAGTATTCCTCAGCAAGGTGGGCCTACAAAACCGAGTATGTTCAATTTGAAAATTAACAATGGGCAAATTAGTACGGAGAGCAAAGGAACTATTACGGGTAAACAAGTGTTACAAGCTTTAAGTAAACGATGGTCGTATGATAATCGAGCCTTCGTAACTTGCTTCCTACGTTTTAGTTTTGCGAGAGTCGAAGACTTCAAATTCGACCACGCATCCACCGCCGCTACACCCCATTGCCAAAATGAGTTTGTTAAATGCAAATAAAGGAAGTACGAATCCTACTGATAGCATAAAAATAACCGAGAATCCCGATTCGGCTGTTATTACGCCTATTCCAAAAAAGGATGACGGCAATCCACCAGAGAAAAGAAAAAAAACCATCAGTAACATATTAAGAGGCTCTAGTGAAAAGAGGATAAAGAAGCAGAATATCTCAAAGTCGCCACAAGAAAGCATGGTCGATGTGAGCTATACCCTCAGCAGTCCTGAATTGGAGCAAGACAAGGATAAAAAAGTTCAAAATGACGATGACATTACGCTGATTAAAGTTGTTCCAAGCGAGGATAAGTCTGTAAAACTTAATCCAAATTTGGATGACGACATAAAAATAGAGATTATTAAAACACGAACGAACTGCTCAGCGGAATCTATGCAAGATAATAAAAATGATATAAAGACCAATCTACACGAAGAGCCAAAAGAAAGTTTAAATGTTATGCACGCGAACGATTCTAACTTCGATGCTACCAAAGTGCTAGATTGGAAAGATGGTGTTGGTACTCTTCCTGGTAGTACATTAAAGGTACCTTTCATCGATAAAAATACAAAATGTTATATCTCTAATGTTCGGCAATCATATCCTCGCGTTGCTTTTAGTTTTGCATGAACGAGTTTGGGATCATGGAAGTGGTGGATGAGGATGAAAATAACAAACAAGGCAAAGACGGTACTGGCGATAAAGAAAACGTATGCTTAACGCAAAATTCCTCAAAATCCAGTCCCTTGACCGTGAATAATGTGAACGCCGAAAAGAAACGTACGTATCGTAGGCGGAATCAATACTTGCGCGTATAACAAATATTCTTTAATACTCTTTTTTTTTTGTAGCGGACGACAGGAAGTCACGTACTCTATCTGCCGATACAATGTATCATTGCGAAGGTTGCGGTTGTTACGGTTTAGCTGCAGAATTCGAAAGCCCAATATCGTGTAGTCCTTCCTGCACCGAGATAATAGAGTCCAAGAAGCAACCGATAATAAGGAAAGAAAAAGACCTGAAGTACGTACGACGTTCACACTTTTTTTTGTCGGTACAGAAAGTTTCGGCTGTCTTTTATCGCACAACGTACTTTATATCGTCATTCATTTATGCTCTTACGCAGAGACTTGCGTGCAAAAAGAAAACGTAAAAGATTATTGCAAGAGCAACAACTGTCAAAGGAATTGGAGGAGAAATCGGAGGACAAGATGCAAGATAAAGTGAAGTCAGAAACGGACGAAGATACTAAAGATACGATCACTGGAATGGACGAAGAGAGTCAAGGAGATTCGCCAGAATCAAAGGTACCGTCCATCGCGAATCTTTCTACGGCCTTCCTCGTCTATCGAAAAAGATAATTACACTACGTTCGTTCGATCCTCAGTATCCCTGGCAGACAGGGAAGCTTGGCTTTTCCTGGGCAAAGTATCTTGAACATTGTAAAGCAAAGGCAGCGCCCGTTAAATTATTTAAGGATCCTTTTCCATACAGTAAAAATCATTTTAAAGTTGGAATGAAATTGGAAGGCATAGATCCGGAACATCCCTCACGGTACTGCGTTCTTACCGTCGTTGAAGTCGTAGGTAAGACCATCGACGCTGTTCGCGCACGGCGGAACGCGCATGAAAATGAGGCATAACATACGCTTACCTTCGGTAGGATATCGTATACGGTTGCATTTTGACGGCTACCCGGAAAACTTTGATTTTTGGGTAAATGCGGATAGTATGGACATATTTCCCGTTGGCTGGTCAGAAAAGAATGGTCACAGATTGGACCCCCCAAAGGGATACGTACCAAATAATTTTAATTGGAATGCTTATTTAAAAATTTGTAAAGCTACAGCGGCGCCAAAGAATATATTTTCGAATAAAAGCGTAAGTACGATGCTTCTGAAGGATATCGGAGGAAATTTCGTCGGAAGTTTTGATAACGTAAGGTATTCATTTCAGTCCGTCTTTCCAACTGGATTTCGCGTGGGTATGAAACTGGAAGCAGTCGATAGGAAGCATTCGTCTTTAGTTTGCGTTGCTAGTATAGCAGGCCTAATGGATTCCCGCATATTGGTCCACTTTGATTCTTGGGACGAAGTCTACGATTATTGGGCAGACGCAAGTTCTCCCTACATTCATCCGGTTGGTTGGTGCCATCACAATGGGCGCAGTCTGACACCACCGAACAGTGGGTCTATTTCTTTTTATCGGCGTATCATCGAATATATCGTGAGATAATAAGGGGAGACTAATGGACATGCTTATCGTAGATTATAAGGATTCCAAATCATTTACATGGGACACGTATTTGAGGGAAACACGTTCCATGGCTGCTCCTGCGAGAGCTTTCAAACAGAGGCCACCGTGCGGTTTCAAGCGTGGCATGAAATTGGAGGCCGTGGATAAACGCGTTCCACAACTCATAAGAGTAGCTACCGTCGAGGATGTTAAAGATCACATGTTTGTACAATTTATCAATTTTTTTCTATTCGATATACACGTGCTATAGAATATAACGAACGTATGACCCGTCATACAGGCTAAAAATACGTTTCGACGGTTGGCCAGAGAATCACGCTTATTGGGTCGACGACGATTCTCCGGACATACATCCCATGGGTTGGTGTCTAAAAACAGGCCATCCGCTCGAACCCCCATTGAGTAAGAATCTTTCAGTTATCGTTCGTAGCTTGTTATATTTTTACGCACTGCTTTACGATAATCCGTTATTCGTACAGCACCGGATAATTTGAACGATCGACCAGAATGCGGCACGTACGGTTGCCGTGGCATAGGACACGTAAAGGGCCCTAAATATGCGACGCATAATTCTGCGTCGGGTTGTCCATATTCACCTCAGAATTTACATAAAGTCAGACAGATCTCCGATAGACTTAACGTCAAGCACGAAACGTGTGACTTCGAGGAAGACGTGGCGGAAAAACCAAAAACAGAAAAGACTGATAAAATAAAGATGGAAAAGCCGGACAAGTTTGACAAACTCCTGTTCCCGGACGAACGACTGCTCAAGACTGAAAAGGAAATGAAATCGGAGGATGGCGATCTTTCCGATAAAAATGAAAGATCCGAAAATTCGGAAAAGTAAGTAAACCGTAGGCGTTCCCTTTTTTATTTCGTATCAAAGGCCGGGTGTGACGTGGACGCTGATATCTCGAACGTCGATCATCGTCGAGGATAGAGGAAAAGATTAGTTTTATTCTCGTTACGTAGGTCGAGCAAGTCGAAGCATCACCACAGCGACGGACAAACGGACGACGATGAGTTGTCTCGGAAAAGGAAAAAGCGATTTGTCACGTAAGCTTTCCTGTACATTACATTTAACCTGGGAAGCGGAATGTAGATCTAGCAATTCGTTCTAAAAGCATTCGCTGTGACGCTTCGCAGGCGGCAGATCTCCGAGGATCCTTTGTATTCTCTCTCGAACTCGTCGTACGGTGATCCCTCGCTGGCCTCCGTCCCGTACGCCGCGAGTATGCCGGACAAGCAACTGCGTACGGAACTCTATCAATCTGTATATAACCCTGGATACAATCCTCTGCCGGACGCACCGCACATATGGGCGAAGCATAGCAACGCCTTGAACAGGGTAGTCGCCAGACAGAGCACAAACCCTAGGCGGTGGTCCAACGAAGAAGTCATTAAATTTATACAGAGCGTTCCTAATTGCAAAGAAATTGGGAACATATTTAGGAAACACGTAAGTTGCGCGAGATACTTTGTACGCCGCGATCACTAGGGGCCGCTGCATCATTTTTCATCGACCCGCCTTTCAGAATATCGACGGAGAAGCATTTTTAATGTTAACGCAAGAAGACTTGGTCTCCCTACTGGGACTACGACTCGGGCCTGCGATCAAGTTATACAACAGTATAGTTCTTTTACGGCGAAGAGCAACATGAATGCGATGCGATGAACGCATCTATCGTTACTTTTCGAAAAGTGGAAGAGACGGCAGCTATCACGATGACGATGTCGATTATTTATTTGGAAATTTTAACGCAATATTCGAGGAAAAATGAGGCACGACACGGATCGCCGCTCAGGCGTCGACGATTTAAAATGGCTCGGTCGTTCCGAAGGAACCTCGGAATATGAGACGCGATCGTCGTAAAGGTCGCCCGGCCAGGATTGAAATACTATTCCACCGACACATAATAAAATCCAGATGTATGCGCATGATAAGTACTTACAATGTCCGTTCTAATTTTTCCTATACAGTGAAGTGCATTCGATCATGTACAAATGTAAATATAACGATCTTAATAATTAAATATTGTAATACAAAAATGCGAGCGCTTTATTTTTTTTCCAGTCGATGCCAACGATTTGCGGTACGCGCGTAGCCGGGTACACGAGCGTGTCGTATAATATAACTCGTTTTTTGTCGATCATGATCGCTACATAGCAACGAGAAAGTGACCGCGTTACTCGGTATTTTCGAAAGATTTTTCGGATAATATCCATTTCCTATCGGAGCTTGACTTTCTGAAGTAAAAAAAAAAAAAACGAATATGTATTCGCTGCGCGGGTATATTTTTGCGGAATATTTTTCGACAAGATAATCCCCGAAACGGGGATGGAGGCGGGCGGAGGGCGTGATTCGATAATTTTGGGGACCGACGCGTAGACACGACCGATGTCCCTGTACGAGAGGAAGTTTGCGGGTCCACTTAATCGCGTAGAGGCCGCAAGAAAATAATAAGGAATCATAAATGGCAGCAGTTTTTGCGATAAATAACAAAGTAGCCCTACCGCTGCGGCTCGAGTAGTCGGAGTGTGGCTACTCACGTCCCCCCTCCCCTCCCGCCTGCCCTCCCCCCTCCCTTGGCATCCCCGTCCCCGCCAGGCCGCTGCCACCGCCGCCGCCGTCGGTGGAGTGGCCGCTACGCCGATGTTTACAGCGTAGTCACGGCGACTGGCCATGTGTTCAGTCGGTGGCTCGTCGCGCGCCGGGTAACACTGTTCTCCCGTATTTCCGCTCGCGCCCTCCTCCTCTGCCACAGCGCCGATCCCCGAGGAGTTCGGCCAAGGGGATTGCGACGGCCACCGGACGATCTCGATCCGATCGATCGTCTTCGACGCGATCCAACGTCCGCTGGCGAGCAGCCAGCGTGGGGCATCTCCTTGATCGAAGCGCGCCGAGGAAGGGGCATAGGACAAACACGGTGTCCCGAGAAAGAAAAGTATCGCGGGATGTTCGAGCGCGAATATCGGCGATACGCGCCGTACCGTGTAGACGATTCGCGTAAATAATTCCGCCGAGCACTAAGGGCGTGCCTGTTCGACGTTGTAGGTGGTAGCGCGCGCGCGATACGACACGGGCACGTCGAGGCGGCACGCAGCTGGCGCTATCGATATCGATATCGAGCGGTGTCATCGACGACGGCGCAGGATCGTGAGCATGAGACTCCGCGAGAAGGCCGAAGAGCGATAACTCTTTGGAAGGACCGTCGCGAGTGGTCGTGCGTAGACGTTGCGCGTTGGCATCGAGAGAGAAGGTTGGAAAGAGTAAAGTGCCGATCGCGGGAGAAGTGCGCGCTGGTTCGTCGATCGAGTCTCTCGATCGATCGGCACGAGGACATCGGTGCGATCCGTGTTATGACCGGCGCGTTTACGTTTGTTCGGCAAAAGGAGGGCAGCGATGCCGGGTGGGTGCCGCTGATCGTGTACGCGCGGGAAAAGCAGGAGGAAGCGGAAGAGGAGGGCAGAGCGGCAAGGTTCGGTCCCGGCGGGGCACAGGGCCGCTCCTCGGCGGTCGGCAGCGCCGGTGCCAAAATGCCCCGTGGTCTACCCACCAGGCGGGGCCTCCAGGCCCTCGCACTGGTGCTCGCCACCGCCTACGCCACCATTCTCCTCTACCAGGCCGTCGCCCCGCGTCAGGTAATTTTGACCGTTTCCTTCGACCTCCGCGCACCCCTCTCCCTCGCCTACTCCCTCGAAGCTCTCTCTTTACCCCCCGCGCGCGAGATTCGACTCGAACGTCGCGAGCGCGGAAGCGAAACTCCGCGTTTGCTCCGGAGTCGGGTCGAATGACGGCGCGAAGGGAAACGAAAGAGAGATCGGAAATCTTTGCGTCGCCATTGACTCGACGTCGGTGCACGATTCTCGTTCCAGTGGGTCGACGAGATGGCAGCGGAGGTGAACGGTAGAAACGTCGCGATCGCGGTGTCGGCCGCTTCGCGGAAGACGACCGGCGAGGAATTGGCGGTGACACCCCCGGTGGCAACGGCTACTATGGCGCCGTTCGCCACCAACCTGGACGACGTGTTTATCAGCGTCAAGACCACCAAGCATTATCACCATTCTCGGCTGCCCGCCATCATCGGCACGTGGTTTCGATTCGCCAAGGATCAGGTACGTGTCGTTACGCTATGCGCTACACGCTGCACGCCTCGTGCCGATACGTCGGATTTATTGCCGGTTCGAGCCGATTTATTATCGGGATATTCGAGGGGATGGCGAGCGACGCATCGCGAGTTTGAGAGCCATCGAGGATTTCGAGGGTGGCGGGATCCGTAATTAGACTCGTCGTGCTTCACGCTTCGCTCCCACGGAAGGGAGCGCCTGTGCGCGAGATCGATCGGCACATTTAGTCGCGCGTATTCTCGTCCGCTCATCTCGATGTGTGTCGCAAGAAACTTAACGAGCACACGCCGTGGGAACCAGATTCGCCCTATTTTGTCGACTTTTCTCCCTTTCCCGACTTACTTTCGAACCTCGGATACGTGGCCTCGCGAAATTGTCCTTTCGTTTCGTTTCCTTCCTCGCGCTACCGTACTCGTTGGATCGCCAGGAAGCTTCGCGATGTTACCTGGTCGCGATGTTACATTGCGCGCATTGAACCCCGCGCTCTCCCCGCAACCCCCGCCGCTACTTCCTGGACTTCCCGCTACTTTGGTTCACCAAAGTTCGACCTTACCTGCGGGCCGCGATTTACTGCGGGAGATTCTCCGAAATCGCGATTTTGGCAAGATCCGGGAATTAAGCGGACGCCTTGACCCCTGTCTTTTTGGAATCGTGCCCGCTTCTTTTTACGCACTTAACCGTGTCCCAAGTTCCGTCTTTCCGGACCGTTGTATCGTATTTCTTAGCGTCGAGAAAGAATATTGGGCGCCAGCCTCGTGCGAGCCGCGAATGGACCTCTACGGGGTTGCAAGGGTTGAAACACGATGCCAGGAGTCGGGAGTTTGGCTACGAGCGGCTCGAAGTACCGATGCGAAAGTCCGTTGGTTATCCATAAGCGTGCACCATCGTCGCTGCTCCTTCGCTTCTTCCTGTCCGCGGGTTAGCGTCCCGTTTCTCAGCCACCGATTACCCTCCTTCGCGCCAGTCGACGCATTTTCGGCGACGAGGCGGTACATACCTCGATTCGCGCTTTCCGAGGAGAGAAAGGAAAAGACGGTCGTCTCTCGCACTGTCGCGCCTTTCCTCGAGGCCCTTCCTCCGATATGCCGCCGGTCCCTCCCGCACCCACGATCCGATTTCTTTCTCCTCCCCCTTTTCCAGCAGGGGCCCTCGCTCGCTCCCGCGGCTAGCGCGCCTTTTTTCCTCCGGCCAAACGGCCAAACAACGGAGAATAATAAAGGAGGAGCGCGTCCGGCAATGGTGCCGTTGCATTTTCTCGCTCGTGGGAAGATCTCACGGCTCACCTCCGACCTCGGCGACCTCCGCGTTAACCGACTTAGTCCATCCACCGGTATTCTCCTCGATCTCACCTTTTCCTTCTCCCTTTCTCGATAATTAAGCGATGCGCCACGATCCCCTGCCAAAGCCGAGATCGTTGCTCCTCCGCCGAGAGGATCGAGAGGTCCCTTCCTTGGACATTTGTCGGCTTTCTCGTTTTCCGCGAGCCATCGACGAAAACGCGCTCGAACGCGGTTTAAACGCGTTGAGGAGGCCATTTTACCCCTCCACTCGTACTCCGTTTATTTTGGGAGGACGGCTTATTCGGAAAATGTTGGTGCGTACGGGGGTAATAATGGAGGGGTCATTTGGCACGCCTCGTCCAGGGGATATCGGAGCGTTCCTATTTTTCGCGGCATTACAAATTCACGATCCAATTTTCGGAAGATGATTTATCGCGGGCGTAGGGAACGTCACGGGCAGAGAGAAAGAGGGACGAGCTAGAGCCCGGGGCACCGAATTATGGAATTTATTCGACACACGGATCGATCTCTTTCGCGCTTGGCAACATTCGTTGAAAGGATCCCGAATATGTGGGCGGCGCCGCGAAAGATGGGCAATGGTGAAAAATCGAGAGGCGCGAAAGCAGATGAGGGTAGGGGGGGGGGCGAGCGAGCGGGTAAAGGAACCGCGATCGATGGGGGGTCATAGGTGCTCCACCATTGTTTCGATTATTAGTACCTCGTACCAATGCTCCTTCCAATAGTGCGCTCCATCGAGGAGGAACATTGACCGCGCCTTCCATCGTCTTTACCCTCGTCCTCGCACCGCAAGAGCACGCGGTGCGCCCAACCACCGCCCGGTAATGGCCATTAACGATCTCCTTTTGTACTCGGTTTTATACAGGCCCGCTTTCTCCATCCCTTTACGTGGCCGACCTTTCGCACGAAAGACCGAGGTAACCTCGTTAATCGCGGTACCGCCTCCAATTATGCTACCGCTCTTGTTTCGGTCGGGAAGACCGGAAAAGTATCCGGTTCGCGTCTGCTTACCGTTTATTTCTCTTCCAACGATAAGCATAATTGCTCCTCCACGCCGTCTTACTCGAGGATACGGCGATGCGGTTCGACCCCCGGTGCTCGCGTCGTTCCATTCGATCGACTCGCGTCTCGCGTCCGATCGGCACCGTTTTATCGCCGATCGCTCGATCGTTTGTTCCTCCTCAAACATAACGGCCGTGTTCGCGCACCGCTTCGAGAAACATCGGAGGTCCAGTGTCGTCGACTTTGCTCTCGCTTGGGCGAGCGATCCTTCGCCTTTGACCGAAAAGGAATCGGTCGCCAACGGATTAACGGGGCGCGTGGGAGCAGCGATCGGCAAAAGTTGCGCGCCCAGCTTAAACCAAATTGGTCTCGCCTAATTTAACGTGTGCGTGCGAGCCCTAATTCGTTACCACGCTCTCGAGGGTACTCTACCCACAAACGTGGACCTCTCCGAACGTGAAACCAGTTGAAACGTAATGACCGACACGCGAGACGTTAGGACGATTCAACGGATAAGGCTCGAAGCGCGACTTAACGACGCGTCTCTCAACCGCGATGTACGTGCGAGGATTAATGTAATTACGTCGATGTAACGCGACGCCGGTGCCTCTGACGTCAGCATTCCTCTCCACGCTCCCTCCCTCTCCCGTCTCCCGTTTCTTTTCGTACCGCCGGATATTCGCCTTCCTCCTGCGCCTGCGCCGACGACTCTTCTCGTCGCACCTTTTTTCCTCCATATACGTCAGATAAACGCGCGACGATCTGCCCGATCTCCACTCCAGCCGATCTCCCTTCCAGTTCGTTCCTCCTCCGTACCGACGTACTGCCACGTAACCGTCGATGCTCGGAACTTAGGGGAATACTCGTGGCCACAACTACGTAGGATCGGCGTAAAGGGATTACCATCGACAAATTTCCTCCTCGAGTCGCGCTCCAGGCCACGAGGACGCGGAGATCGAGGGATGCGTTTGGAGTCAAAGCGAAAGCCGAAGCGCTATCCTTCCCTCCCCGTTGCTCATCCCTTGTACCCTCTTCGACCCCCGTCGGGAGGGGCGAGGATATCGCGGCGAAGGGATTTGAGACCGCGCGAAAACCATCGAGAGAGTATCTTTGACGATCGCTGGGATATTACACCTCTCCCTTCATTTTTCCACCGTTCTTGCCATCGCCCACTTCCCGAAGGGAAGGCCGGGACTAAAAATAGGCGAGGGTTTTAACACGTGCTGTACACCGATCGTAACGATAGTACCATGCGCGCATCCAGATGCAAGCAACCTCGAGAGGAGATGGAATCGAGAATAAACGACGATGGTCGACGGCCTTATTGGATCGGGCACGCTCGTCCATGACTTTACGGTAGAATTTCGTCCGCATTATCTTCTCGGTGGTTGATTCGCGCTGCTGCATCAAGGAGGATTCCCCGTCCTCGGAATTTCTCGAGGGATGCTGGCCGGGATCCGAAGGCGCGCGGGCTCTCGGTGGCTTTGAGAACAGTTCTAGCCGTCGAGCGCGTAAACCTTTGCGCCAGAAGTCGAGGCGATAGGAATTTTGGGCGAGTGCTCGCAGGCAGGATCGTGGCCCGCGCGACGCCTCTCTTTTACGCGGAAGCCGCAAAAGGAGAGGGGCCGTAAGGCGTTAACGCAAAGTGGTCAATGCCGCGGATGGAAAGATCGGCCTCTCGAGGGCCGATGGAAGAAATTCGAAATTTACGAACGGTACGCGAGTACGAGGGACCCTTCGGCCGGCCTGGCCACTTCGTACAGCTACGCGATTATTACGCACAGCCCGCGCCGACCGTTCCACGTACCGCTGGTATCCGATTCGATGTGTATCACCGGGAAATAATCTTCTCTCTTTTCTCTCCCTTTACAGACGTGGTTTTTCACCGACAGGGACGATCCGTACTTCCAGAACCAAACCAGTGAGTATCGTCTTTTTTCTCCCCTTTTTTGCCCCTTCCCTTCTTCGCTACATTTCCGATACAGAGGTTTCTTCGTGCGGGGGCCGCGCCGGCCGACTCTTCGGCGACGAAACTCAAGAGCTTGCCCGCTCTCCCCCCCCCCTCGCGAATCGATGCGCTCGTAAGCACGAGAGCCTCTCCTGGCGGTGGCGGGTAAACGTTTTCCGTACAAATGGCTCTATTAAAAAAGAAACACCGAGGAGGCACGTTTATTCCTCGTGTAATTTGAGGCACGGATAATTACGGCAGCGCGCCTTAATGGTTGCCCTCGTTTATGCGATAATTGCCGGCGAAACGAGCGCGTGTGCGGGAGCTCCTCCGGTTCGTTCCTCGTAGTCGAGTCGCTCGTCGATCATCCCGAAAGTTTAGTCGTCTCTTCGACCTGCCCGCCCCCACCCCCACCCTCCACCTCACCCACCCGGCCAACCCCCCCTTCGTCATTACCGCCGCCCTCTTCCCCTCGCTCTCCCCAGCCCTCGATGGATCACGATCGAATCGCGCGTGCCTCCATCGTTTCTCCTACCTTCGATAGCCTCCGCTCACTACTTTTTGCTCGCGCTATCCTCGATTCTTGAGAATCGGGCTTCTAACGAGGGCAATATTGATTTTCCCGCAAAAGTACTCGCCCTGCTTTATCACCGTTCTGGCGCTACTCTTTGCGAGAGCACGCGAGAATCGCGCTTGGCGACGTTCTTGCAAAAGTCATCCTCGAGTGGCGAGTGAGAGAGTCGACCGAACGAGCGAAAGGAGAGCGCTCGGCGGCGTTGCTCCCGCTTTACGTCAAAACGTAAAACTCCTACCGAATCAAAGCGTTCTCTGTCCCATTCGGGAAATGATCTTGGCACGCTTCTCGATATCTCGACGGATTCCGATTCTTCTTTGGAGCAAACCTTCCGACTCGTTCGATAAGAACAGTGTCGTGGACGATAGGAGTCTCGACCGAGCGGGCGCGGCCCGTTCTGCGATCTCTCGATGGGATTAACGTTATCTCGCGACGCGCGTGGATGCCGTTAGAGCATCGATGGAAATAATTACGCGCCCTACGGAACGGCCGTGTCCGGTTTCTTTTCCGAGCCTACCAGTGCGGGAACGGAGAGCTCGTAAGTGGGAGCGGGGCAGGGGCAGAGGGAGGGTGGGAGTGAAAGAGAGAGAGAGAGAGAGAGGGGGGGGGGCACGCGCGCAAACGATAGCAGTGAGCTCGGCGAGATTCCACGGATACTAGATCGTCGACCGGTTTAAGAGATCTCCGGGCGAGTGCGTTGCACGAGCGCCTCGAAGCGATCGATCGATGCACGGATGCATCGATCGATCGATCCTATCGACGGTCGTGCCGCGCGGGGAAATTTAGAGCTCTATTAGCGATATCGTGGCCGCGGCCTCGAGGGAATCTCCTCTTTGCACACAGATCTTCCACCCTCTTACCTCATTCCGTATTCTCCGCTATCCGTTATTTCGCGAGTATCGCAACCTCGGGATATTTGATTCGATGGGCGAGACGTTCGAAAGGGTCGAGGCTGCGTACAGAGATCGCCGTTCATCGGGCAGCGTAATGGCTAGTTTCGGTAGAACGGAGAGTTTCTCGGAAAAGACGATCGTAAGATGACGTTATTACGGTACGCGACTCGTAGGAAGCATCGGCGTTCCGAAATGAGCGACTACTTGCCCATACTTTTGCCTCGTCCCGTAAAACGCGTACCTAACGTTTCATTTGCATTCGCGGCACATTCAGTCGCTACGAAACGGTAAAATCGGGAGTATCGATGGTGCGAGAGCGCGGTCCGATAGGCGGATGGAAATCTCCGAGGCTCTTCGACGCTCCGCCTCGACGCTCGCTCTTCCTGGAATATTATTTAATGCCGCGGTCGTGCTCGACTTCGTTCCCATCCGCTATGCGTGCAGTTACGGGATCGTTCAAAAAACTGGACACTCGTGCCTCCCGTCGTAACGTTCCGTACTTACCCTCCGCTGCGAGCCTCTCTTTACATTTCCTCGATACCATCGCTCCTCGCGACTTTCGAACGACGACACGAATGCCGGCTGGCTCTTTATTGCTCGGCTCCGTGTTCCTTGCTCTCGAGAGAACGTAGGAATATTCGAAGACGGAAAAGAATCTCCATACCTATGCGGGAAGAGGGGAGGGCCGTGCAACGCGCAGAGTATACGCGATGCTCGCTTCCTCTCTCCATCCCTATTTTCTCGAGAATATGGGTTTGCGCGAAAGCGGAAAACCGGCGTCGCGTTGATAAGCGAGAAGGAGGGACGCGTAGCCGGAGTTCATACGCGACGTGTCCCCCGTCCTCGCGCGTTTTTTTTTCCTTACCTTCTCTTCCTTTCCCCTCGAGAACGCAGGTTTATTCGAACGCCGTAAATGCAGGATCGTGGTGGTAAAAGGAATGGACCAGTGGATGTAGCATCGTCTACCTCTCTTCCGTCCGGTTCGTCCGCGTATGCCGGTAGCTCAGGGCGAGTACGTCTGGCACGATAATGATAACGGGGGATTTCGCTGAGCAGTATTATCGTCGGTCGTGCTTCTGGCATCGCGAGCGCGCTAACTGCATCCTCGGGCGCGAATGCGGAGGACGGAGGACGGGAGGAGTCACGCTCCTCAACATTTCCTCCCATCGTCACGACGAAGGTCGTCGACGCGCGTAAATCTCTCGTGTTTAGGCGGCCATCCCTCAAATTCCACGTTCTTCGCGTTCGCGATGCTCGATCTCAACGATCGATCTTGCCTTCGTGAAACGTCCCAAGTTTCGAAGGCACGCGTTGGCAAATCGAGGCAAAAAAAGCAGCGAGTAGGCGAGGCGCAAAGCGGGCTGTCGCGCTCGAGCTAGGAGTTATCCTCGTAGGGGCAGGGGCAGGGGCAGGGGCAGGGGCAGGGGCTGGGGCGTGGGTGTGGGCGGCCGAGGGCAAGGAGGTAGGCTCCTCGGAAGGAGGAGGGATGAGCACGCGAGCCCTCGGGCACCGTCCGACATTTGACCTCACCACGCGCTCCGCACCGGTTTGCACCTCCGCCACGGCCGTTTCCCATTACCATTCCTACCTGACTCGCATAATCCACCCTCCGCGGTGGGCCTGGCTCCGGATGCGGCTATCGGGATCCTCCGTCTTCGCGCCTCTGCGCGAGCGATAGCTCCGCACGAGCATCCAGCCACGCGTGCGCGCTCTTTTCCACCTTCCAGAAGTACCCCTTCCTCGATCGCTCTCTTCGCTCGATCGACATCGCCTCGCACGATGCCGGTCGTTCTTCCGCTCCGCTCTCCACTCCTCCGGCTCTTGTCCTTTCTCGCAAATTATCAAGGCGATAAGAATGGACGAGCCGTCGAACGCGAAGGGATCGCGTCTTTCCGCTCGAATTCTTTGCAGCGAGGACGGAGCACGGTCCGATTCAAATTGGGTCGTACGCGCATCCAAGATCGACCTCGGTCGCGTAATTACGCTACCGCCAATGCTCTCGGCACGAGCAACGAGGCGGGCGTTTCTCCCGAGTCGAAGCCCGGGATACGAAAACGATTTGCGTCAAGAGCGGGAGGGGAAGGGGAAGATGCATCTCGATCGCGTAATCTCGGCGCGTCTTCGGAAAGGACGGCACGATGAGATCGCGGAAGGGCGATCGTTAACCTCCCAATTAATCGCACGCCCACCAAGATCCATATCCCTCGGTCTTTGCTTACAGACGGCCACATGATCAACACCAAATGCTCCTCCTCGCACAACAGGCGGGCCCTCTGCTGCAAGATGTCCGTCGAGTTCGACAGATTCCTCGATAGCGGTCGGAAGTGAGTACACGATTTTTTTTTCCTCTCGCTCGATCTCGATGCAAGGCGGAGAGCGCTCGACGGCGCTCCACCGGATCCCTCCGCATCGAGATGCCGCGCGCATCTCGAGGTGCCGCTCGATCCTCGCGCTGGCGAGGCCAGGCAGAGCGGATCGCGAGGCAAAGGCGGCGGCAGGCGGGTGGCGCACGGCAGGGGGACGGAGGGTTCCGAGGGAGGGTCGCGGGAAGGCGGCGAGGGGCATCGGTTTGGCCGCGGGCCGGTAGATCAAATTATCGGCTATCGTCCCGCGAGGCTCGAGGGCGAAGTTGAAGACGAAGGAGCTCGCGTGTGCGAAGCTCGTAAAGCGCGCTCTGCCAGCTTACGCTCTCGGAACACGGCGCGGGCCCGCTCGTTAATCGGACATTATTGGCGGATAATTGGCGAGTGACGGACGCCCGGACGGGGAGAGCGACGGGTCGTTCCTTCGCCCTCTCCCACCGTTAGCGTCCTAGTCGGATCGCTACTTTGCCGACGAGAGTTCCACTTCCGGCCCACCTTCCTCGCCGCTCATCCCGCCGAGAATATCCCCCCTTTCCCTCCCTCCCTCCCTCCCTCCCTCCCTCCCTCGTATTCCTAGGAGGCGCGAGCCTCGAAGCGCCGCGTCGATATTTATGGATCCACGGCGGCTCTTCTCTCCCTCCTCGAGCCTCTAACCTGCCGCTCGAGAATGCGCCGATTATGCTCGCCTCCTACCTCGCTCGCATCCGAGAGCCGCGTTAATGGAGAAATAAAAGCGGCGATTTATGCATCCGTATCGGAGAACCGCGCGCCGAGCAGGTGCTAAAGCGCCGAACGAACGCGCGAACGGTCGCACCGACGGCTGCCAGATTGGACTTCCATCGGCCTCCTTACCCTCCTCCACCCGATTCTCTCGTTCGGCTACCGCTGCCCACTTCCCGGAGGTTCGTTCGGGGGAAAGGCCGACGACGACTGGCTCCGACGAGAGGAGGGAGGCCCGCGGGCGAAGAAGGTAGGAGATCTTCGCGGCGCGTCGCGCGTACGCGTGCCGGTCTTCTCGATGCCGCACGAAAGATCGGGGGAGAGATCGCGATACGTATACCTCGGTGAGAAATTGCGTAGCCTCGGTCGTTCGATACGTTCCGAGTAGAGATACTCCGGAGCGTAGATCTCCGGTGCGGCGCCGATCCGATAAGCCCGACGCAGGGACACCCGGTATATCGCTATCCGGGGGAATAAACATCTCCGCCCGAGGCAGGTTTATCCGATGGCCGGCTTATCCGGTACGGAGCGCGCGCCCGCGAGTCTCTTTCTTTCCGAATGGTCGGTCGGAAGGCAGAGCGCCGAAGCGGGAGGGGCGGGGGGTCTATCACGGCTCTCCAATTCGACGTCGGTACGTCGGTGATATCCGCTATTCCGGCCGATCGTGCGTCGATGTTGCGCAGAGGACGCGTAAGGAGTACCGTCGTCCGGAGGAATCGAAGAATGTCGAATGGGACGTCGAGCTTGCTTCCGACGGCCGGGGACGGCCGGGGACGGCCGGGGATGGACGGGACTGACTTGACGAAGAGGATGAACGAGGATACTATCGCGCTTCCGCGGACGAGATGCGGTTCCTAGATTACGCGGACAGCCGGATGGATGGGGCTATTATCGGCTCCAGCGCGTCGAATGCCTCCTAGCGTCATATACGAGTCTCTCCTTAGGTTTATAGACTCGCCGAGATAGCCCTATCTTGACTTTTGATCGTGACCGTTCGACTAATCGTTTACCTTACCCGCGCCGATCGATATGCCCGTGGAAGGACCAAAAGTCATCGAGAGATCGTTCGAGGTTTTTGCCGGCTCGCTCGACCTCCGACGAGGCCAATTCATCGGTTCTACCGATCCCGTGCGCGAAAACGGAAGCACGATCGGGTCGTTGCGAAGGAGGCCTCTTTGGGGAACTGTGAGATTTCGAGGAGCTTTCGAGCGCGTCCAGAGGAACGCTCGAATCCTCGCGAGGGGCCTCGACCGGTCGAACGGAGAACCTTTGGTCCCTTCCATAGCGACCGAAAGGCCGGACTCTTCTTCGTTCTTTGCGAGTGAAATGTTATTGGTCCGACTTGACCGGGGAAAATTCGTGTTTGTATAGGGTTGCGTGCCGTCCGCGGGAAGCTACGAGATCTTGGCGTCAAAATATTATCTCTCTCTCTCCCTCCCTCCCTCCCTCCCTCCCTCGAAAAAGAGAGGCAAGGATGCCTACGAAAACACGTCTAATGGGTCCATCGTCGTGGCGAACCAATTAAGAGGCTTTGTCGCGTCTCGGAATTCGGCGGCGTTTCTTTACGTCTTTGGGAGGTATTTTTTTTTCTTCTCCTCCATTTTCCCGCCCCGCGACGAGATCGGTGGCCAAAGGAAGAAGGCCGGGACGAGGCTCCGGAGAGGGGGAGGGGCCGAGTACGAAATCGAATATCGCCTTCGCGAAGAGCGGCCCGCGAATCGACCCTCCGCGTTTTACGATCGAAAGCATCGCGGGTAATTCGTATCCACGCCTCCGTACTTACTCGGTGGGACGTTTAAAAGGTCGTCTCTCGTACAGTGGCGGAATGTACGTTTATCCGTCCGCCAAGTACCGGATGTAATAATGACTTTTCGTAGTTGGATTAACAGCCGCAATTACCGCGCCTTCTCCGGTCCCCGTAAGAGCGTGCGGTTACTCCTCGATCTTCGTAGTTATCGCGTTTACATCGTCGTGCGCGCATCCGCTTTACGTGCCACGGCACTTGTACAAGCAAACGGGCCAAGCGGCCAAGTGGCCGACCGTTATGGGAAAAACTCCCTCTGAATTCTCCCGGCGGGGCGACTCCTTTGCATCGGGCGGAAGCTCCTTCGTTATTTTAATGCCCGCTTAATTATACGAGGCGCGCAGAGCGCTCCTTGGCGCGGGGACGATTAATGCCGTACTTTCACCGAAACATCGATCCTCGGGAACTCGTCGGGAACGCCGGTAGAGCGCATAGCGGCTCGGAATTACACGCCGAACATTCACCTTCCACTCTTGCCATCGCTCACGCCTCGCGTATACCGCTCCGTACGCGCTCCTTTCTTTTTCATTTTCCAATCCTTCGATAGGACGACGCGAAGCTCCGAGAGTCGGCCCTTCGCCTCTGGCATTTCGAGGCGCCAAAGCCGCCACGGAGTTCGGGCTTGATCGAACGTCGGAGGAGACATGCTCGGATGGATTTCGGATGGAAGGGAATGCGCGGGGAAGCCGAGAAGAATTTAGCGAGGAAACGCGGTCTCGGGGCAATTGATAGTGTCGGTCGGTAGCATCGGAGCAGGATCCGAGCGGCGGGGAGAAACACGTGCTGGCCGCGCTCCAGCGAGACCTTCCGATTGGTCATTGCGCCCGTACTGCCGATCCTTTTGTGCTCTTTCAGCAAACTCTACAATGCCGGACTATCCTGCGGCACAAGGGCCGCCGGGGAGGGCCGGGGCGAAGGGGGGAGGCCGGTCCTCCCCTCGAGCCTCCCTCGTGGTCCGCCCTGAGGACCGAGCGAAGGAGAGGGATTAACGTCGAGGGAAGAGAGAGGGAGAGAGGGAGAGAGGGAGAGAGAGCCCAGCTGGGCCCGCAGAAGACGATTCAATCTCCTTCCCCCGTCCCCTCCTCTTTTCGACGATCGCTGCCATTCGAGGCGAGGAGAGAGAAAGAGGGCCGAGCGGAGTGTCTCGGATGTCACATGCGGGCACTCGTTCCGTTCCGCATACGTATTCCTTCTCGCCCCATCTTACCCTCGCGCCGTGGCCTTCCTCTCTCTCTCTCTCTCTCTCTCTCTCCTTCCTCCCGGCCACTCCTCTCCGCTCTTCGTCTCGCGCTTCTTCGACCCGCTCTTCCCGCTCGAAAAACAAAAAAGCGCGAGGCTTCGCAAAGTAGTTTGGGCGTTGTCGGTGCGATTGAAAAGTAGGCTACCCTCCTCCTGCCCTCCCGGATTTATTCGGCGCGCTTTTGCCAGAAAGGAGCTTTGCTCGATTCTCGCTTACCTGCCGGAGCGCCGTCTATGGGGCTTTCGAAGAATAGCTTTGGTGCCAACTCGAAACCCTTCCCGGCTCAACGAGCGCGCTCTCGAGATCGATCCTCCCCGATTAATTCCCGCGAGCCGACGATCGATCACCGCCTCTGAAGGATATCTTCATATTTCCCACCGAGCGGGGAATCTCGGCGTTTCGACGCTGAGAGCGCCGGCGCGACTTATCATCCGGTTAAATTATCGCCGACGATTTCACACCTCGCTTCGTCCAATTATACGAGCGTTTTACGCGCGGCCAGGCGGATCCTGGGTATCGATAAGGAACGCCGGTAGGGTGGTTGTGCCATAAATTTATGGAATTCCATGCCGGTTCGAGTTCCCTGGAATGTCCAGCGAGAGATCTCCGGGGAATCTTTGGCGCGTCCGCTCGCCAGCTCTCCTCGAAAGATCGAGTCCGATCGCGCGCTTCGCCAAAATCGGCGCGATTCGATTGCGGGATCGCGCGGAGGAAGACGATGATAACCGCGTCGCCGTAGAGGCGCCGGCTTTGCCCGCTACCTTATTCCGTTTATCCTTAGCATTAGGACAGGACCAAGAGCCTCGAGGAGTTTCGGCGCGCGGCACTTCGGGCCGTCTTATATCGTTCTTTCGGTGCGGCCACCCGGTTTGCACAACGATAATTTTATCGCGCCGTTCAAATAACTCCGGCTATCGCGACGACTCGAACGATCTCGCGTCCGGCTCGCGCTCGTCGGCACGTCCCACCGTTATCGCTTATTCGCGCGCCGCCTTTAAAGGATTACCCTCCTCCCCTCCGATCGGTCGGACAACACCAATTTCCGAGCATCGGAATCATCCTCCGGACGAGGAGGACGCGCCGAGAGAGGGGAGGGCCGAATCTCTATCGCGTAGTCGCGCAAACACGAGCCTCCCCGGTTATTTTCGAAAAGAAATCTCCCGCTCCGGCGCGACCTAAGTAAACGTAACTGTTTAAATATCGGCGGAGAGCAGGTGGGGGCGAAGGTACCGCGAAGGGTCTCGTTAACCATTTTCAAAGTTGCCGCGCGGATGATTATTTCCTCGATGGGGGGGGGGGGGGGTAATAAAAGTTGGAAAACACCTCCGAGGGGGGAAGGCTCGATCGGGAGGGAAAGGTTGGACGAATGGTTGGACGCGCAAGGTACGCTCGAAACGCCGGGGTCTCGAGGATGGCGCTCAAATTTCCACCATTTTCTCGGTTCCAGCCGGATAAGTCCTCGGTAATTACGGCGGACGTCCTGCGGTGGTAGAATTACCGGGAGCGCCACGAGCGAGCGCCCTGCTCGATCCGCCTGCGCGCAAAAAACCTGCTCCGCTTCTGGATACCGAGTTCCTCGCGGCGGTTAACGCTCGCGTGACTCGGTATTATACGCGTAGATGCCTCCCGGTAATGCCGCATAATAAGCGTTTAGGGACCTCCACCAAAGGGATCCCCTCCCCCCTTAGCTCCTCTTCTTTTCGACGGCTCGTCCTTCTCCTCTCGCCCTCCCTCCCTCCTCGTACCCCGCTTCCCTCTCGGCCCGCGTCCTCCCAGCTCTCCGCGGCGCCTCGTCCTCGGATCTCTCGGCCAGTTTCTTGCCGCGTAAAAAAAGGATCGCCGATCGAAGGACGGGACGGCATCGCGGCCGTTCGTAACTTTTGCCTCGGACATCGGCGGAGTGCGCGAAGCGCGCCTCGAAAGCCGGAGGTACGGGCCGCGCCCAAAGGCCCGGCGCAAGACGTCCTCGCCGCGACGCCTCGCGGTATTCGCCAGCCGCGCCTCGATCGACGCTTCCCTCCTGGAAAGTACGACTCGCGCCCTACGCTCTCCTATCGTCCGAAAGGAACTCTCGTCGTGGCCGAGAGGCGGACGATCGGTCGACGAGCGTGCGCGGTGGATCCCCGCACTCGCTATCCGGCATCCTTCCTCGAGGGTGTGCCCGAGCGGCCGTCTCCTCGAGGGCCTAGATACGCGGGCCTGGAGTTCGGTGCCCGACACCGGAGAATCGAGACGCGCGGCCACTGGTCGCCGCTCGTGAATCCGCCTTAAACGTACGTGTCCCCCGGCGGCAGGTGTACGCCGGCCGCCTCCCGTCCACTCCCGTATACGTGATACGAATTCGGCGATTCCCCTCGTCTTCCTCGAATCCTACGCGGCGGAATATTGGGCCGCGGAGGGGCGCGAGGGGCAACGATGTCGCACGATCGCGTACGCGCCGAGACGAAGGAAGGGAGGGAGATCGTAGGCGTAAGGGCCTCTCGCTGTCCCCTAGCCAGCCCTTCCGTCCTCGGCCGTCCCACGGTTTCGTGCCTCGGCCACCGATCCGCTACCCGCCCTTCGGTGCCACCCGACGCGCCCGACGATGCCTCGCGATCGCGACGATCGAATACGCGCCCGCCCCTTCGACGGACGAGATTCCCTCGAGGTGCGGCGATATGCCTATCCCTCAGTGGCCTCTCCCTCGCCAGATCTACGCCGCGCCTCGCCCCTTCCCTCTCCGGGCGCGTTCCACTTTTTCTACCCGCCCACCCTCCGCGACCACCTACGCCTTTGATTTTGCCCAACGAGGATCCCTTTTTCGCGCCCTTCTACGGCCTACGCGTATCGATCGGAAAATGCGCTTTCGATTCGAACGCGGCTCGCTCGCCTGGAAGTCCCGACCTCTCTCTCTCTCTCTCTCTCTCTCTCTCTCTCTCTCTCTCTCTCTCTCTCCAGTGCCCCGGGGCACGGCTTTTATCTCGCGGGGCTTTTATTCGAGGTTATTTGCTCTGGAGAGCGGAGCGGGCGTGACGCGAGTAACGCTTATCGCCGTTACGAGCGGCGATTCCACGATCGATCGTTTAATCGATTTGACCTCACGTCGGACCTTCAATTGATTTGGATGACGCAGGAGCGTTGGACCGGGCGCGCCTCGCGATCGCTCGATCTCCTCGTTACGCAACCGCATCGAAATCGATGCCGAGCCGTGGAAGGTTCGCTCTCGCGTCGGCGGATGGCCCGTAGAAAGAAGCGAAGGAGAGGAACGTTATCGAGAGCGCAGCGAGAAAGGGCGGCGATGGGCGAAACTCGCGCGAGTGGCGGATCGACGGGCCCGAGGCGTCTGGTAAAGGGCCGTGCACACCTTTTGCGAGAGGGAAAGGCGGCCTCTCGAGGCTTTGCCGGCCTTTCTTATCGGAATCTCATCGAGTCACTCGCCGTTATTACCGCGATCTACCGTTCGAATCCACCTCCCTCTCTACTTCAGGGGTGGAAGATCAAGGGTGAATCGGCGATTACGATCGGAGTGGAGATCCGATTCGCGAGAAATTTCGGTCGCGGTGGGTCAACCTATTTTTCCTCCAAACCGATTTTCCATTCGCAACCTTCGAACGGAGTATCGCGAGGATCTTCAACGTGGCATTTTTGAATCGACTTGAGAAGCAAGATCTGGAAAGAGGGGTCGAAGCGGAGTTGCGCGGAGACCGACGGGGCATAGGGTCGAGCGTCGCGCAAAGCCGCGTATTCCTAAGGTTCGCCGCCTTTTTTAAAGGCCGGTACGTACCGGCGGGATGTGCGAGCGGTGTGCGCGCGGCCTAAAGGCCGCCGGTGGATTTACGTTGGCACACGAACTCGTTGGCAACCGCGTGCCCGCACACTTGTTCGGAAACGGAGAGTGCGTGTCGCCAGTTGCAGATCCGCCGGTGCACGGGCCTTCGTGCAGTTCTCTTATATGCACCGAAACTGGTTTGCACCTGATACCGGCTTCGTGATCGAATGACGCGTTTCAATGCGTCCCGCTCCTCCCTCTCTCGTCTCGTCGCACCTCTCGCGCCCCGACCCCCCTTCTCTCCCGTCTTTGGATTCGCGAAGATCACGCGAGCGCGAGCGCTCTCCGGACCTTTTCATCCATTTTTCGAGCAACCTCTCCCGGGCTCGGAGCGTCGGCAATTCCGTAACGAACTCGCCAATGCCACGAGAACGATTCGAGGAGGAAGATTCTTTTTCGTCACGATCGACTCGGTTAAACCGCAATTACGAACGACCGTCGGAGGTCTTACGCGTGAATTTGATTCGAGCCTTAAGCGCTGGACTCGCCGAACGATCGGCGCGACCAATCGACGGGCATCCGGTGGAACGAGTCGGAAAATCGAAGGAGAAGGACCGACGCGCGCGTACCGGATAGATCTTTGAGCGAGCAATGCACACGCCCGCTGGACGCACTCGCTCCTATCTCGCCTCGGCGTCTCCCGATGTTTTGAGGCCCATCAAAATAGCGCCAACGAGCGCAAAGGCGACGGATCCTTTTTACGAGCGCACATCGGCTCGCTCCGCTCGGCGCTCGGTGCGGCACGCTTTCCGCTTTACGATCCATGCGCGTGTAACAGCCGCGAAGTTCGTCCGGCGGTTATCCGCCGGTTAGCTGCCGGTGGAGGCCGATGCGTGGCCTTCGCGAGGCGTAACGTCCAGTGGACGGGCCCGGAGGAAGCGATCCGTCGAGCGCAAAAAGGAGCGGCGAACGGGATCTCGCGTGGCGGTCAGTGCCGCGAGGGGAAGGGGGCGGGGAAGCTCGCGGCGTGTGTCGGACCAGGGCGGAAAGATAGGCGCATCTTTGATCGTGCTCGGCGCGGCGGCTGGCACGGAACGCCTCGCGGAATATCCTCGAGATTCTCTCCGAAGACCTCGGACGTTTGCGAGAAGCCATCCCGAGACTTTGTTTTCTCGGAAGAGCCTATCGCCGTGCATTGAAGGATTTATCGGCGCGCGAATAGAAGGCAGATTGCCGCGCAAGAAGTATCGCTACTTCGGCGAACGATGCGCCATCCCGTCGCGCGGTATCGAGGATGTTTATCGTTCGAAGGAGAAAAGAGAAGAGAAGAGAGGAAGAGGAGCGGAGGCTAACTCGAGACGCGTCTCGGAATTCGAGGGCTCCGTCGAGGTTTCGAGCCTCCAATTTTCCTCGCGACGTCGATAGGAGGGAGGCGCGCCGTTTTGAGAAGCTCGACGACTTTTTCTTCCTCTCTCTTTGGCCGCGCAACGTCTCGAGAAGAACGTCTTCTCCACGACGCGAACGCTTGGAAGGCAATTTTTGTTATCAATGTAATATTCTGCACCGAGGGGCCCCGGAAATGGCTCGTTGACTCTCGCCGCGCCGCTCATTGGTACATCCGGCACGATGCTTGCCGGTACACAATATAACTCGATACACTCGAAAGTGGAACAAAAGAGAGTACGGGACATTGGTCCCGAGATTCGTCGTGCCCTCCACGGGTGTATCCGACGATTCCAACCTTTCCCTTCGGTCGAGTTACCCCCGCCCCCCTCCCCTCCCCTCCCCTCCCCTCCCTCCCTCTCTCCCTCTCTCGAATCTACGAGGCAGACCCTCCCGTCGCGCTCGCACTCGAGCTCGTCGAGTCTAGAACGAGCGGTTTCGAGGCGTGTATCGAGTTGCGGGGGAGGCGATACGCGATCTAGGAGGTCCTCGAGGCGATCGGAGGCATCGTTAGCGGGATTATTGGGCGCATTTCAGGGGCGTGCGTTTTTTCTTTCCAAAAGGCCAACCGTCGAGGGTGGCGGCGCGGCATGGCGTGCGCGCGCGTTTCTCCATTAATTCCCGATGCTCGCTCGTATCGCGGACAACAATGCCGTCCGCCTATAGGAGCGATTCGTTTGGCTCGTTGATTAGCGCCGCATCGTTTTCCATTTACGAGCCGTTTATCTTCCCGCCACGCCCCCGATTTAAAGCGTGGAAGGTACGGTTATCGACGTCGATATATCTCGGCGGGCCGTAAATTCGTCGAGATTTCGCGATAGAATGCGCGTTTCAAAGTTCGCGTCGCGCCGCGCGGTCGGTGCATCGTTGGAAACAAAGTTTCCGCGATATTCCGCCGCAAACTATCCTCTTTAAGGCAAACATCTCGCTCAGGGCCGCTATCTCTGCCGCTCGAGGCTTACCCGAACTTTGCACGCGAAAGTGGATCGCTCGTGAGCGAGCCTCCGCGCGTTCCTCGCTCGCACGTAAGGCGCGGCTCTGTTTTCTGGAAATTCGATAAACCGTTTTGCGCCCTATATTAAACGACGGGCAGGCCTCGTGGCTCGAATGGCAGGAAATCCGATCGAATTTGGCTCGGACGCACCGGCCGTGGCGTTCCCATTTGCCCGAGCCGAGAGATTGCCCGAGTAAAGGATAAACAAGAGCGTCGCTCGCATCGTCGCACTCGAATCCGCGTAACGAAATATCCTCGAGGCCGGAGAAAGAAAAGCTTGCGGTCGATACGCAATCTCGACCTCGATGTGTGTGTCGGGTGTCCGGCGGTTCGACGGCCCCAACTTCTCTCGGCCGCTCCTCTCCTCGCTCGAGCGGTGTCCAGCTCGAGGCACCGACCAACCTACGAACCTCGCCTACGGCCAGCCTCGAAAGCGCGCCGTTCGCGCCTTTGGCGAGGATCGCCGCGGATATCGGCAAAGCGGCCGGGCCGGGAGCCTCGAGAATTCGAGGGCCCCTCTCGCCTCTCGATTCCGCCTCTTTCCTCCTCGTCCTTTCCGCGAGGCTCGAGCCCTGTCCCCGAGGATAGCGCGGCTCGAGCATCGTTGCCACCGCCGACGAGCCTGCACGGAGCCGGAATATCAATTTGCCGTAGCCTCTCCCAATTCCAGGCGGCGCATTCGAGAACGATCTTACAACGCCGTCACGCACCTCGTGCGCTCGCATCGAAAATCACGAGGCGCGTCCGTGGCTGGATTCTCCGGCGGCGCGCTCGCGACGCGCTCTTCACCTTACCCTCTTCCATCGCGGTTGCCTACTCGCGCATCTCTGGCATTTGCGTATCTCGCGCGGAAAGCGGCGCACGCTTTCGTCGTTTCATCTCGGATCGTATTCCGTCGATGCGGCATTGCTCGCGAGCCAGGGTTATCCTCGCTACGCTGTCCTTCGTCTCTCCCTCCTTCGATGTTTGGCGGCCGCGCGAGTTTCGGAGATTCCTCGGGGTCGACGCGCGGGGCGCCCTCGCGGCTCCTCGCGAAGTAGCGCGATGGATGCCAAAAACGATGCGGTACGGCTAGCTCGCTCGCGTAGCCCAAGGGTCGAGGGCGCGCCGGTTGCATTATGCGGCATTACCGGGAGCTCGCGTGCCTCGCGATCCCGAATGCAGGCTCGTTTCTGCTCCTGGCGCATACGCAAATAGGCGTATACGTAAACGGTCCCTCCGTGGCGGTGGATGCGCGCCTGTGCCAGCGGAGAGGGGTAAAAGCACGAGCGGGGTGGCCGCGCTTAATTCCTGCCAAGCCGCGCATAATTCTCCTCGGTTCCGTCGCACGGTACTACGATGCGGTTCCACGCCGGCACCGTCCTCCTTCCACCGTTCGCCCAACGACCGTTTGCCTTAATTCGTATGCGGCACCAAGCCCGTCGGATCCAGCGCGTTGAGCCTTGGAAAGCTCGCGCGTCGCTCGAGGTCGAGGACTGGACGAATATCGTTCGAGCGGCTCCGCGCGCCTCCGCTTCGACGTGGAATCCACGGCCCTTCTCGATCGTCGCGTCCGCCTTTGCCGCAACTCTCTCCCCTCTCGCTGTTCGTCGGCAAGTCGTGGATCCTCGAGGGCGAGGGGCCGGAATCGGATCGGTGGTCGCGCGGCGGCTCGCGGAGAGAGCGAGGCGGGGAAGCGAGGGGCGGCCCTTCCTCTCGGTCCGAGATAGAATCGGCACGACCCGCCGGTCGGGCCTCTCGGAGCGTCCTTTACCGCGCCGGGCCCGCTTTCGCAATCAATAATTTTCCCCGCGGGAGCCCCTGGCCCCGGGGCTGCACGCGTGCGGACCGTGCCGCGATCGTGCGCGCCCTCCTCGCGCCGAGCACTCGAGCGGCGCTCCTCCGGCTTGCGCCCCGATGTCGCCCTCTCCTCGCTCCTCTCCTCTCCTCTCCTCTCCTCTCCTCTCCTCTCGGCGAGGAAGGAAGCGCGCATTCCGAGAGCCCACTCGAAACTCACCGACGCGATGCCGGCGCTCGTCTCTTCGACGTGGAAAAGCGCCGTTTCCGGTTTAATCGGAGCCACCTGTATCGAGTGACCGATCGGCCCGCAGTCTGCCAGATGTTGCGACGCCCCGACCGACCCACGACGCGCCCTCCCTTCCTCTCTTTTCTCATCCTCTCCCCCAGTCTCTGCCCGACTCGACCGTCCGGCTCCAGGCGGGGCTTCCTTGAGGTATCCACCGAGGTTTCTCGCACTGGCGCACCCGGGTCAAAGGAACTTTGTCGCCCTTTGCGCCCGCTACGAGAGCGGGCGCGTCGCCGCCATGCTCGATCCTTCGCGATCGGTGCTCCGCGACTGCCTTTTTTTATTTCTATCCAAGAAAAAAAATCCTCCCCCTTCCTTTCTAAAATTGTTCTAAACACGCACGTTTAGGAACGGCGCGACACGAACACCGACGAGCGGTCTTCTTACGAAGATCGTTCCGATTGGCTGGCGTACGTGCTACGCGATGTTCTCAGCGTCGTAGAGGCGGCGGTTCGTCGCCTGGGACGATGCAAAGGTGCGGTTATACGGAGCGGAGTAAGGGCGGAGTGCGCGAGCGGGAGCGATACGAGAGTTTGGTTGGCCGGTATGCGAATTTACAGCGACACGACCCGGCAACCGGTACGTTAATTCGCGGTATCTTAAGAGGAGGCGAATTATCGCGAAAGCACCTCGGCGATAAGCGTTCGGTCGTTTACGCGGTACACTCGCTCGAACGCTTTATCGTACCGTTCGCGGTAATCGCATTGAAATATCGATGCTCGACCGACGATTTGTGTATTTCGGCGCACCGATCGAGGTAATTTGCGCCATCGGTTCTCGCTATCGGACGTAGGCGCAACGATGGATCGCGTCGCGGAGAAAATTGTAGGAACAGACCGGAGAATGATTTGTTCGGAATGCGTCGCTCGTCCCGACTCGAATCTCGAGGTTTGTCCTCGGAGGAAACGTACGAAGCGAGTTTAGCCGTCCAACGCCACTGCGATATCCCGTCGCACGAGGGACGCGTGTATTATCGATCCATCACGGTTATCGCGCAAACGAACATCCGTTTCTGTCTATCGCGGAGAGAGGCATCGGTGGGCGAAGCACGGACCATGCACCGGTGACGAGATGGAGGGATACCGTTGATCGCTAATTAGTCCTCGTTCGAGCGCGACGCCTCCGCATTGTTCGAAGCTCCGGGAAAATTCGCGAGCCCTCTCGGTCGCGATTAACGCGCATTTTCTTCCTCGTTTCCTGCCTGCGTGTACGTGCCTCGCTTTCGACGATCGTGCCGCCCCACTCGAGCGGGAGCGTTTGCACGAGGACACCTTTGCAAATCGTACCGTGCGCCATCGGAATGGCACCGCGCGGTGCCGAACGGGTGAAATTACGCATCGCCGTGGGCACTCCGACCGGTAGTTTGCGGCTCGAACGAGGAGCGGGGCGCTCTCTTCGAGGGGGTCTTTGAACCAAAAAACCAACCATTCGTCCCTTAATTCGAGTTCGAAGAGTGCCTTCCGGTGCCTCGAAGAGAGCGGTAGTTCCGGTTCGTTTTCGGTCCTTCGGCGTCCCACGGAATTCCACGAGCTCGGCGTTAGGCGTTGGCGCTAATGGAAAAATCGAGGGAGCGGAGGTTTCTCCCCGCGATCGAGCGTGGCCGAGATCGTTTAATTTCTTGGAGCGCGGCCACTTATATCGCCGGCGGTTAACCGCGGAAAAATGAGGGGTCTTACACGATAGGGTCGTGCCCCCGGCACGATCGTGATTTAATATCCGTTTCGTACTCCGAATCGTGAGCGCCACGCCCGGTCTCGATCGCGGCACACGCCAGCCCTGACCCTATCGATCTTTCCTCCGAGCGCCGCACGATCGAGCGATCGCGCCTCGATAACCGATCCCTTCCCCCGCCGACCCTCCCGAGGATCCTCGCTCCGATAGCCCAAAAGGCCGGCTCTCGCGATTGCGACCGATCGAAAGCTCGGCCGCAGCGCGCCAGCCATCGGTGCTTCGCCCCGATCCACTCCTGGCCCGACTTCGTCTCGGACCGAAGGAAACGCGGCCTCGTGCAAAGCGAGAGGAGAATCGCGGAGAGCTGTCTCGCGTGATTACACGACGCGCCCTTTACCCGACGAGAGACGAGCACGCGTAAAACGCCATTTTCGAGAATTCCCTACTTGTTCGACGCTCCTTCCGCACGTCGGTCTTGAACCGATGGCATAAAGCCATCCGCGTTTGTTTGCACTCGGCGCTCGCCGTCGTCCGTCTTTCAACGCATCGGCGCCGGATTAATCGCGCTTCGCCCCCTCCCCCCACCCCCCTCGATGGGAATGTGCCCAGGAAGGATTCCCACAATGGGCGATGGCACCCTCCGGCGCGCCACCCTCGCCCCAGCCCTCGTTGCACCACCCGACCGTCGCGTACCGCCCTCTTCACCGCTCTTACGCACGGTTCGTGTTTATGTTTATGGCCGCGTCTATGCCAGGGCCCTTGGGCGATGGCGGAGGGGTCGCAGGCCGCCGGGGCGGGCCAGGGGGACCTCGATTCGTCGAGTGCGCGTGTCGGTACACGTGTGACCGGCTCTCCGAAAAGGGCAGTGCACGCGCTGTCGAGATTGACCCTCGAGCGCTGAATCAACGGCGCGCCCTCCGAACGTCCAGTCGTTTCGTCAAAGCTTATCGTACTTCATTACGCGGGACAAAAGAGAGAGGCGGCCCCATTTCTCGCCGAGCATTGCCCATTTTCTTCGATGGTGCTTTAGTATAACGTTTACAAGGTATAACGTAAACTATAATGAGCCAAGGAGCGAACGTCGATACAATCGGCCGCCGTATCCGCAAAGGTGTAGGCGTTCGGAGGGTGGTACGCTCGGAGGGTTGCGTAGGTCGTTCGACGAGGGGGTCGCGCGGATTCCGGGTGTTCCCACGGACGGGGGGACGAGCGTTCGGTCGCGCGCAAGGGGGTGTTGCCGGTTCCCCCCCTTCTCGCGATGCCACATCGACTTTTTCCAGCCGCAGGTGCCGGTTCCCGGTACACGGGGATCCTTCCTGCGCTTAGCTTTCCTCCTTCGGCACTGCACCACCTGCTCCCCCATTCTCGACGAAATCCCATTAAAATGCGCGGCTCTGCTCGAGTCCGACGTAACTCCGCATCTCCGGATCTCGGATCTCGATTCTTTTTCGACGAATCGTTCCGTTCGAGTGCCGCTCGAGGGATATTTTTGAAAGGGCCGAGGGAAACTCGTTCTCCTAGACGCGC
Organism: Ampulex compressa; assembly: GCA_038496175.1. Taxonomy (NCBI): domain Eukaryota; kingdom Metazoa; phylum Arthropoda; class Insecta; order Hymenoptera; family Ampulicidae; genus Ampulex; species Ampulex compressa. The sequence goes on along the minus strand of JBCFXI010000195.1, from coordinate 38,090 downwards.
GGGCCCTCGGGCCGATCGCGGCTGACGGAAGGTTAATTTCGAAGGCGAGAACTCGCCCACCTTCCAATCGCGATCGGGCGGCGAGGCGTGCGCGGACTTGGAAGTGCCGCGGGCCGTCGTACGCTACGGTCGGACGGTGCGCCGTTGGGTCGAGGAGAAACGCGTGCACCTGCCAGCCACCGAGAGAAACCTATCCCTGCCCGCGGACCAATTTTTGCGCCCCGGGATCGTTTATTCACGCACGATCGGATTCCGCGGTTAGTCGCCGCCGGAGATGCTTCGGATCGCTTCGGAGCGCTTCGGATGGCCTCGCATCGCCGCGGGCATCGGAAGGTCCTCGAAGTCGGAGAGAAGCAGGAAGAGCGAGAGAGGGTGGGGGAGGGGGGGGGCGAGAGAGGCTCGTGAGGAGAGGGCAGGGGGGAGGGGAGAGGCAAGTCGATTGCCGGCAAGTTTGCGCATCCGGCTTTCGAGGAGCCACGCGCGGCAGGGCAGGTCGTTTACGCGATAATTAACGACACGCCACACCCACGACTCGTTAAGCCAGCTCGGGTAGCCGATGTCAATTTCCCGGCGGCTACCCGCTCGAACGCTCGTCCGAGCGCGTACACTCGAGATGAGTACGCACGAGTGCCAGCGCGCACTCAAAGAGGGACCCTTCAAAGGGCCTGGAAAATTACCTTGGTTCCGGAAACGAGACCACCGTCGCGTCGCGAGCCTGCTCTTTTTCTGCCATACCCGTCTTGCCTCCTTCCCGCTAATATGCCCGCCGAGGAGCCTTTTTCTCGACGATCTACTCGCATTCGCGCTCGTTCTTTCGTCTCGGCTCACGTTTTGCGTACGATTCTCTCTCTCCCTCTCTCTCTCTCTCGTTGTACCAAAAACTCCCTCCCAGCATGGCGAAGCGACGGAGGAGGTTGCGCGGAGATGAACCGATTTAACGGGAGCCGTCGTCCATGTCCATCCACGACCGTGGAATATTATTAACGAGGAACTCTCCGCTGTGCTATCCTCGATATCGCGCGGACGGTTGGAAGATCCACTTGCCCTCCCCGTCGATTTAACCAACGATTCATCATTTCCTCGGACGGGCGCCCAAATTACTCGGCTAATGACTCCACCCCCAGCCCCACTTCCAGCCCTCCCCCCTCGAAGGAGAAAATGTTTAATCGTTTCTTCGATTCGAAAGCGCGCTGCGCGCAGAGGGTGGTACGCCCCTCTCGAGAGTACCGTTCCGGCGGAACGCTGTATTTAATTAAACCCGTCATCCCGATTTTACGAGCCGGACGGAACGAGCGGATTAAAGACTCTCGAGCACGTCTACGCGCACAGCGGGAAACCGATGGTTCGACTTATGTTTTAATAAAACGTCGTTAAGGTGGCCCGGAGGGTTAACGGTTCCTGCTTGGCCGAGCTAGAATTCTCTCGAGAGCGGATGGAAGCCGAGCTCGGTGCGAGTTCGTGGCATAAACCAGGAGTCTCGCGATATTTTTCCACCCGCTTTCCCGCGATCCTCGACGTTTCTTCTCCCCAACGACTCTCCGCATCGTTTTCTCACCGGCACGCTATTAGCTTCGCACCGCGTTTCCCGCTTCGCGAGACTCGCGCGAGCGCTGCTTTGCCCAAAGACGCTTCGACGGTCCGTCCGTCGGTCTCCGAGGCGCGTCTACGACGAAAGCCTATCCGCGTCGGCGCAACGATTTACATCGAACTGCGACCGGTTCTTTCGCCGCTTGCCGATTAGGAGCGGTTTCATCGATGGCCGACCGTTCGTTCCGTCGCGCGAAACGGCATGGTCGGCCGAAAATAAGAGGACTCCCGGTACGCTTTATTCTCCTTCTCCACCACGCCCCCCTTTCGGTTCCACGAGCTTACGCCTTGCCGGTGCACGGCTCGATTCTAATATATATGCAGATTGCGAGTACAAGGGGCCCAGGGTTTTACACGCACGCCGCTTTCGCTCCCTCCGTTTCCCGCACTCTTAAATCCTTTCCTTCTTCTACGACTCACCGAAGCGAGGCCTCCTTCCTATTCGCGGGAGGCTCGAATAGGCGCCGTCCCTCCGAGGAGAAAAGTTAGAATCGGTCCTCGGGTCGCTCTCGACGACGCGTCGTCCCTTCGCGAGGCTCGTCATCGCTCCCTTCTTCGCGAATCGAGATTGGCGACGAACTCGAATGGCCAACGACGCGCCGCTGTTTTGGAAGGCACCTTAGCTTATTAGCCTTAGCTCTTCTACGCTGCCGTCATTCGTAGCTATTGCTCGCGCATATCCTCCACCTTTTGCGTTCAATCCGATTTCTCGCCTTCCACATTCGGGCGTTCGTCGGCCGATCGCCGCCAATTTGGAGCATAACTTTGTACGAGCAAGAGGGGCGACGTACGAGTATCGTCGTGTATTCGAAGGAATCCAAGGACGGAACGGTCGGATGCGTAGGTACGCGCAATGCGATGGCGGCGTTCGGGAGAGCGCTCTGGTTCACGCAGAAGATACGATCTTCCGCGTACGAGGCGCGGGGCAGGGTCTTCTGGCTCCGCACGGTGTACCCGGGTACGCCATTAAGCTGGAATTCAGGTGTATTAACGATGCGAGGCGGCGGCAGGTACGTACCGACCGGCCGTGGCCACCGAGGGGCACCCATGGATGGCAGCGTCGATGGCCGAGAATCGTTCCTCGGGGAGATTTTGTTTCGCCCATTGGCGAGGCTACGAACGCGTATGAGCGTCAACTTTGCGCGCATACCGATGGACCTGCGATAACTCGAAAGTTAGGCAGGACGAGCCTCGAGGGGCGAGGCGCGTCTCTCCGGAAGGATCGGAGATCGATGCGAGACGGAGGAAGGACGCGAGCGAGATTCGTGGGATCGACGGGGTGAAAGCCGATCGACGGTCGTTATACGCATGTCCTGGTTATGCCTTTCAGGTGGTTCTGCCACTTCGACGACGATAATTACGTGAACGTGCCACGTCTGCTGAAACTCCTGGACAATTACAATCCGCGCGAGGATTGGTACCTCGGCAGGCCCTCGATCCCGGCGCCGTTGGAAATCATCAGGCAGGGTCCCGAGCCTTCCAAGCGACCGGTAAGGTGCACTCCTTTTTAAACCGATCGCGGCTTTTCGACGGTAAAACGCGCGGGCGGTCGGTACCGCGGCGTAGCGATTCGACGAGGAGCTTCGCCCTCGAGGGGCTTGCCCGAAGGACAAAGAGCAAGGACGAGGGGGGAAAAATGGAAAATCGCGGTTACGATCCCTCTTTTCGACAGCTTTAACGTCACGGCACCCGTGCAACGACGAAGGTAACGAGAGTTTCAAGCCTTTCTCGTTCGGCCGGCGGAGGAGGTAGTAGGGCCGTGAAATTTGCTCTTCCTACCTCGGGGACGCGCTGGCGAGGGGCGGGCTGGAAATTAAACGCGCCGTGATAAGAGGCCGGGCCCGAAACGGAGGCAGAGTCGCCTCGAATCGGGAAAAACTCGCTGCCGCACGGACTTTCCTCCAGTCCGGCTACGCCGTTGGGAGCACCGAGCGTGGAAGAAACGGAGTTACGTCGCGGTGGTCTCCTCGAAGTCGGCGATCCGCGCGAGAGGACCGCGGCGGAGCAAACTCGAGTTCCTCTTCGCGTCTGGAGCTTGCCCAGAATCCGCGCTCCCTTCGTTGCGGCCTCGGAGGATCCCTTCGGAGGACGCGGCAGGACGACTATCCTCTCGTTTCCTCGACGGAGTCGGGGACGAGAGGAGGAGCGAGAGGAGGAGCGGGCCACGGCAGCCGCGAATTCGAGTTGGGCCTCGGAACGTACGCGTACGGTGTGCACGCGCAAGGACCACGGCCGTGGGATCGAAAAGCGATAAAGGCTATGTCGTACGAGCACGGTTACGAGATACACGGTGCGATTTGGATATAGCGATACGATCGACGGAGTCCGGCAGCCGACGGGTAAAAGGAGCCCGGAGATCTTATCGGTCGACAGTGTCACGCTACGAGGCCATTAATCCTTTTTCTTTGGAGGAGAGAGAAAAAAGGCGAAAGAGCCGCCCCGCCGCCTGCCTTCCGGCCGAGGGACAGCGCGAGGTGGCCTCGGGGGGAGTCCGCGCCCCCACCACCGGCCCTCCGGCCCTTTCCCTCCCTCGCGATCGCCCTCGGCCTCGCCCTCGACAAATTAGCCCGGGTAGGCTTTCGATCGCACGGTGGGCGATACGAGCGGATCCTAGGATCGGCATCCTTCGGCGTCTCCGCTCCAGCCTCGAGCTCTCGGTCATTTTTGGCCTCGAGGACATCGCTTGGCGGAGGCTCGCCTCGATGCATCGAGAGCGTCGCGAGAACGCGATTTCCCGTGGCCCACGGTCTGTCGTCGATCCGCGGAAATTCGGAAACGAGCAAGGAGCGAAGGCGTAAGAAGAGGGGGGCTGGCGATAAAGGGTCCCGAAAGTCGATCGAGCTCCGCTCATTCGGGCTGGCCGCTACGCGCGTAAGTGAAGAGACGGGCAGACCCGGTTGGGCCCGCCAAAGACGCAGCGAGGTCGGACCGAGGAGAAAATCGTCTCGCGGCGGTATCTCGGATGGGTAGATCGATCCGGAAGAGTCTCGGGGCTATTTTCTCCGGATTGGAGAAGGCGCGACGCGAAAGATGGGAAGGATAGAGACGGAAGGAGCTCGCCTGGTCGGCCGCAGTCGCGGTTTTTCGTGGCGCGCAGGTTACGTCCGCTCCCTTATCTTCGGCACGAATCGCGATCTTGGCTTCTACTCGAGCAAGGCCCTCGTATGTACGCCGAGGCGTAATACATAGGCGGGTGAAAGGTGGCCGGAGAGGAGGGCCGAGCGGCCCAGCGCTCCTGCTCGTTCGCGCTCGGCCCGCTTCGTGCGAGGTGCCCCGTCCCCCGTCCCTCGCCCTTGGCCCTTCCTTCGTCCTTCGCCCTCCGAGTCCTCCCTCGACCCCCCTGGGTGTGGTACCATCTTCCAGCCGAGATTATGCCACGGCCCTCCGCCGTCGAGGGCCTACGCCCCGCGGCCTCCTCCCACTCCCCTACATTATATTTGCTCGAGAAATCCTCGGCCTCGTCGGCCGTCGTGCCTCTTCGCGCGCGTACTCTCGCTCTCGCGCGGGGAGCGCGCGGCGGACGGGAGAAGGGCGAGAATCTCGCGACGCAACGCTTCGGTAGACCGAGTCGCGCCGCGCTTAATTCCTTCTCGTCCTACCCGCTGGGTACTTTACGTCCGCTGAAAAAGGCTCCGAGGGGAACCTCGCCGAGCGAGGAGTAAACGTCGTTCGCTCCCATCGTTGCCCGGGATGTTGCGCGGTTTATTCAGCCGTTGCTCGCCAAACTCCAAATCCCCGGCTCTCCGATCGGCTCTCGAGATGGCTCGATCGTTCGGTCCGCGTTGGCAGCCGGTCGCGAGGCCCTTGAGCGCGGCCCGGGAAAAGCGTGAGAGCGAGTAATCGTGGTACCCGGACGTGCGCTCGACCGAAGGGGCTAATTAACCCTGCGGCTGGAAACGTACTCGTTGGAACGCGTTCCTTCCGAGCGTAGCGCGATCGTGCCAGGAGCGCCTTGCCCCGCGTTCCTTCGGGTGAAAGGCATGCGCGGTGTCGACGGAGCGCGCGACGCTCGGCAAGGCGGACCGGGCTAAGCGAGCGTAAGGACGTCGATCGCTCCGCGCCGCTCGCGGCCCAACGTCCTTCGGGTCGATCCACCGATGACGGCCTGTCTCGAACCGATCCGCCGCCTTCCTCCCCATCCTTCCTTTTGGCACTCGCGCTCGGAAGCCCCTAGGACGGAAACGTTCCCTCGCCCTCCGCCTCCTCGCTCTATTTCCAGCAACGCCGGCCACGAGCTTCGATCGTATCGCGCTCTCGCGATTTTTCCAAAGCGTCCGCGACGTTCGCGACGTCCGCGACGTCTGGTTGGACGGAGTAGGGGCATCGTGCACCGGCCGTTACTCCGGCCTTCTTTCGCCGGCGGTGTAATTGCGCCTGCGGGAGCGGAGAATATCGCTTACCACGCCCCGGGTGAAAGGCCGAAGGCTGAAAGGCCGAAAGGCTGAAAGGCTGGGAGGCTGAAAGGCTGAAAAACCGAAAGGGTGAAAGGGCGATCCTGGCGGGCACGGTGGCGAAAGGGAGGAGGAACGGGAGAGGCCGGCGTGCACGGGTTCGTGCACGAGACGGTCATTTCGGTCCGCCGGTAGGCCGATCCACCCGAGGGATAACCTGCCGATGAACCGTAAACCAGGAACTTATTACCGGGCTCTGTACCGCACGGGCGCTTTATTATTACGACTACCAGCGCAGAAACGGTCGAGCGGCCCGACGTGTCCGGCCGACGCTACGAGATACGAGGCGGCGTAAATCGCTGAACCGAACGTACTCGCGCCAGGCCGCGCCTGCCTGCCCCCCCCCCCCCCGTCTTTACCGTTTCTCCTTAAGATCCTTACGCGCCAGAAATTTCCGCCGGACACCAGTGTCGGCCCCTTAGGATTACGATTTCTCCGCGAGTCATCGAAGGGCTCGCCAGCACGAGCCTCTTCCCGCGAAGCACGGTCGAGAGGCGCGCGACGCCAGTACGGAGTACGTTTATCCTCTCTCGCAGCCCCAGCCCCAGCCCCAGTCCCGCCTATGGGCAACTGCCCAACTCGTTGCACCCGTAGAACCGTTTCGCGGAGATATCGAGGGCGATGATCGGGCTGGTGCTTTTTAGTCGTACGTCGACCGGCTCGACCGCGGGGCCGCCGGTTTTGAGATCGCGCGAAATTGCTCCGAAGGTTTGGCACGATAACGACCCTGGTCACCGCGGCGAGATGCGCGGATAATGAGACGGTGCGGCGTATAAATTACGCTTCTGACAAATTTATACTTCCTCGCGGTAGTCGGTATCGACCTCTAATTAATTACGAAGAGCCGCTTCGACCGCCTCCCGGCGCGCACCCTTCTCGACGATGCCTCTCTCCTCGAGCCCCTGCCCCTGCCCCTGCCCCTGCCCCTGCCCCTGCCCCTGCCTCCGTATGCATCGCAGGGGCCTTCCGAGAGGTGCGCGTAATTGCCAGGATCGTTTCTTCGGAAATCTTTATCCTCCTGCGGCCGATTTTAACACGGACACGGACATTTGCATGGCTATGCGAGAGTCTTTGCCCCCTCCCTCCTCTCCCAGAGGAACCCGCTCGAGGCGCCTACGAGCGAGCGACGATGACGGCGCATCGGGCGGGGCCAATATCGGGGATACGGAATAATGGTAATGGGAGGGGCCATCATAACCACGATTAGGCGTTATCGTTGCGGGTTATCATCGGTATCGTTCCAGAGCGTGGCGCGCCGATCGAGGGTTTGGTCTTTGGGCGCGCATCCCGGATCGGAATGGGGCGAGAGCGGGGCTGGACGCCGGCCAATCGCCCCGGTAATCAAGGGGCGCGGACGGTAAAGCTGGATGCCGCCGCGACTCCGTGCAGGGTGTCGACCAGCTCGATAGCCCATCGCCGCTTTCTTTTCCCCTCCCCCCTCGGCCCGCCGATACGATCCTCTCTCTCCCATCCCTCGACGAGACGAACGCGTCGCTTCTCCCAACTTTGCGACGCACCGACCAATTTCTCGCGCGAATACGAAGGATACCGCGCGGATGGCATTCGAGCCTCCGCTCGCCGGACAGTCCTTCCCCTCGCGCCGCCGGTCCTCCCTCGACGCGACTCGACGGAAATCGACCGTGCGTCCTAGGAGTACGTGGACGACGCTCGGCCCGACCAAATCGCTTCCGAGCGCGCCTTTCGCCTCGTTGGATCGGAGAGCATTGGCGGCAAAAGTGAGCGGCTGGTAGCGGTGAAATCTCGATTCGGGCGCATCGCGAAGTAGCGCTCGGAAGCGTTCCTCCGTCCGCCGCGAAAACATCGTTGGCGCTTCTCCGCGCGAGGCTCGAGTCGTGGAAAGGAAAGCGGAAGACGGAGAGAGAAAGAGAAGGAGGAGGAAGAGCAGCTCCGCGGGCTCGGCGATCGCAGCGGGAAAAGGGAGGTAAGGCCGTGGCTCAGCGCCGGTCGCATCGATCATTCCGGAGAGGAGAGAGAGAGAGCGGTGGGGGGGGGGGCGTAGACTCTCGTGAAATACGAGACGTTTTATTAAAGTCATCCGTCCAATAGGCGGCCGGTAATTATTGGCTACCATCCGTTCGAATCGAGAGAACGGCGCGCTCTCGGAACTCGTTTGCATCGGCCCCTTTCGGCTCCCTTCGGGGGCCCAGGCCCGCGGCCCATCGGCGCTGCTACCGGAAGGTAGCGCCTCCGGAACCTCGGAACTCGAACCTTCCTAGCTCCGTACCTTCGCCGCACTTTGGTCGAGGCGGAATCTCCAACGCCGCCTGTCCCTACCCGAACCCCGCACTTTGCGCGCCAACTTCGAAAGGAAGGACCGGCCGTGCGCGCGGCCCCGCCTTCGGCACTCCGCGATCGGCCCTTCGAATCGAAAACTCGGTATCTCGCGAGTACTCGGAATCCTCGCTTGGCCGAGTATCCGGAATCTGGTATCTCCAGCGCGATCGACCGTGCCCGCACTTTGTTTATCCTCCTTTTGGCGAGCGGTAATGGGAAAACGTAACCGCGAGGAAATCGCTCGCGCAGAACGAACCGCCTCTCTCTTCAAGAGGAATAACCGCCGCGGCCGCCCCGTGGCGAACGTGACCTTCTAATGGAAGATCAAGGCCGACGTTGTAGGATTTACGTCCGCGGAGGATGCTCTTTAGACTTTTTGCCAGACATCGAGCGCCAGTTCCGCGTTGTACGGTTTATTCGCTCGGTTGGCCGCGAGCGGCTTTTTCTCGCCGCACCTACGAGCGGCTCCCTCCGACGTTTTCCGATCGTGGCCACTGCACGGCTCGGACCCGCGTGGAGGGAAGATCGCTTTAAAGGCACCGCGTATCGCGCAGGATTCGTTTACAACGGTGGTGGACGGTCGCGATTCCCGATTTTTGCAATCGCACGCTTTTTACGCCGCTTCGGCCCCCGCCTCTCCTTTCCTTTCGCGCTGATTCCTTTCCCCGTCGTTGGACTCGATGGCGGGGCATCGCGAGGACCGTCCGGATGTCTCCTTCCTCTCGTGCGCGGTCAAAAAGTTGCAACCCCATCGCGGCGATCCTCTCGCGCTCCAACGCGAGACTCGAGATGCGCGGATGCGCGACACATGTCCCGCGTCACCCGATCTTCTCCTCTCCTTCTCTCCGCTCCTTTCTCGCTTCGCCTCTCCCTCATCCCTCCACCTCTTCTCTCCCGTTCTTAGTATTTTCGATCGAGGAACGTCGCCCATTCGCGGCCCCTTCTCGCTGCCCGAGAAACGCGGACGCTCGAACGTTCGCCGCGCTCTATTTAGAAAGGGAGTGCCAGAGTAAGAGCGATCCTTCTCCCCAGAATTTTCACCCTTTCCCCTCCACTCCAAGAGGGGTGCCCCGACAGTAAGATCGCATTCGCGTCCGATCGCTTCTCGATTTCCTCGACATTGGTCGAGCCTCGATCGAGCGATCGCTCCGCAGAGCTCGTGGACGGAGGCTCGGTCGGTCGAGCTCGCTCGAGGTCGGTCGGTCGAAGAGAGATCGCGGGCAATCAGGATCCGTCCCGACTTTTTGACCTCGACGCGACCAAAGGCTACCCCTCCTCGAGCGGCGATAGCCAATTTTTCAGCCCATCGAATTCGCCGCCCGATTACTTCCCTCTTAACGGATCGAGCGCGGATATCTATAATTTGGAGGAGCGGAGAGAGCGTTTATCGTGCGCTATTCGCCGTGATTTCGAACGATCGGCACTCGGGCCCCTCGTTATTCTCCTCTTCGCTAGCCTCGGAGAGGATGCGATTTTGGACCGATCCCTCGCCATACCTGGATATCGCGCTACCACCCTCGAGCGGGCGATATTTAAAAGATGGCCAGAAGGTTGGCGATCGTTATCTTCCCAACGTTCCTTCTCGTCGTTCCGACTCGTCGCTCGTAGTTTCGTTCCGAGAGACGATCGAAGGAACGCCGCTCGTGCGAAGCGAACGTGAGACACCGTGAGTTTCCTTCCGCTACAATCTCGGCGTCCCCGTGAGGCGCGCTTTGAACACAGCGGCGAACATCGTAGTCGGGAGGAGTGGGCCGCGGGCCACGCAGAATCGCGGAGTTCGGCCCTTCGCGTCGCCTCGAACGCGTCGCTTCCAAACCGTTCCCCCGAGTTGTCCTACTTTTCTCCCAAGTTCCTGCCGGCTCGCTCTCTTTCCGAAATTTTGCCGGTTCCTTCGAAGCACCATCGACGCCACGGCCCGCCAGGGGGCGCGTTTGCGCCGATTCCTTCGAAGCGCCACGATGATAGAGCGTCTCGCTCTTCGTATTCCCTTCCGGCCGCCACTGCCCTTCCTCCTTTCTCGTTTCCCGGCTCTCGGCCGCGACGGATTTAATTAGAGCCGCCCCGCCTCCGGATGTGCACGGCTGTCCAGAGATAATTTCGCCTTACCTACCCCCTCGCGGCTAACGAAATTAAGGCGGCTCTTAACGAGCGTGGAAAAGCCGGGCCGAGTGCGCGGTCGCGAATCTCAAAGCGCCGATAATTGCGGCTCGTCTATCGAAGGAAGCGCGGGAGACGTCGATGAGATTGTTGAAAAGCCAGCGCGCGCCACCGATGCGTCGGCCGTCGCTCGAGCCGACGGCCGAGCCTCCTTCCTCGTCCGTTATTTGGAGACCGAACAGAGACTCCTCGAAATACGCGCACTCGGCCTCGAAAGGAGAGCGCGCGGCGAACCTTCGCGGAATATCAGGAGCGACCACGAAGATCGGCAGTTCGGCCCGCAGAGCGTTCTCTCGTACTCCTTCGCATTAATTCCGTTGTAACTCTAATCGCGAGTACGGGCCGGCAGGAATTCCGTAATAGCGGTCCGGTTCTCGGCCCGAGCAGAGCGCTACACCTTCGACGCGAGGAAACCCTCGCGCGGATGCGAATATTCTCGCTCGGCCGCGCCCTCGCGGTGCGCTTTATCGCCGGCTCGTAGTCTTAATTCCTATTTCAGCCCCCGGCCGGCCCTCGGCGACGTTGCGCCCGGCCGCATGCCGGACATCGCGATCGCACGGCGCATCCGCCCCACCCCCCACTCCCTCTGCCTCCCTCTCCTTACAGGCGCCAGGGCTAAAAATGTTAATAACGAAAAGAAAGTAGCTTGAAATCCAGCCGGAATGCGCCCCTCGTCCGTATGCCGGGCCCGAGTAGCCCGCGGCTAATTGCGTTAAGATAATTAAATCGGGACGCACCGTGTGATTTCGCGTAATTACGAAGCGTTCCACGGTACGGCGCCCCCTCCCGCCATTCCCCCTATCTCCCTCGGCGGCCTCCTCGCTGCCGGTACTCTCCGGCGGGAAGAGAAATTCACGGATGCACGGTGAGAACGCGACGAGGCCGACGCCGAGGCAGGCACCAAGCTCGATTCTTCTTCCGATCGAGAATCCGCGAATGCGTCTCCATCGCCGCGTCAGCGTATCCGCGGCAGCTTCGTAGGCGCGGCGGAAATGCGGGGGTCGGTGGAGGGGGCGAGACGCGTCGTGCCAAAAGTTGGGAAAGTCGCGGGCCCGGAGCGGAGGACGGTACGGAACGTGGGAAAGCCGTCCAGGATGCGAGGGACCGTTGAAACCATTCCGACGATTACATCTCCCCGTTTACTCTGGCGGAAAATCAATATTATTCACGAGTCGTCGGTCGAGCCGCGTAAGCTCGGAACCTCTCGAGTCGGCCGAGCAAACGAACCGCGCGCGTCTTCCGCGAGGGAACGACGGCCGTTACGAGCGGTCTCTCGCCTTCCTCGACGATCGGAGATCCGTGGGGACGAGTTCCTTCCCGCGCGGATCTTCCCTCCCTTGGGACGACGGGACGCCTCGGTCGATTTGCGAGGGCCCACGACCCAAGTCCGGGGGATCGCTCGGCTCGCGCGCACGTGCACGAGCGAGACTTTGGCTCCCTCGCTTCCCGCCACTCGCGTCTCTCCTCGAGCGGCTCGCGCGACCTCGAGGAGAGTCGAATCGCGCTCGCGGAACGGTGGCGAGAAGTGGTGCGCCGATGCGGCCGAAGGACGACGATCGCGACCGATATCCCACGTACGGCGACGCGCGTTTTGAGGAAGAGAAAAAAATGTGTCTTTAAATTGAAAAACGGGGAGACTCGCGCGAGTTTAACGAGAGTTGCGTAATTACCGACAAGAGGAAGGTATCGTTCGTGGGATAGCGAAGGAACACAATGGGCCTCGTTCGCGTGACCCGTGACGACCGTACGGTATCCGTCGGCCGTACGAAGGCACGCTCGAGACCGAGGCGAGGATACGGCGATGCCGCCCGCTCCGGAAGTAGGGAAAATTCGCCTTTTCGCAGCGAGGCGACCTTCTTCTTCGGCAAGAAAGAAGGCGGACTCTCGGGGACGCTGAAAGGGGACTCGAGAGTCGCGCACCGAGGACGCGGAAGGCGCTCCTCGCTCGCGATGCACGTTCTCCGTGGGCGCGTCGTGGCAAAGACGGGAGGTGGGGGGGGGGGGGACGGAGAGGAAGACGGACGACGAGTGCCCACGCCGCGTACGCTACCTCCATTACTTCGATATTATTATACCTGCCCCTCTATATCTGGTGGCATCATCTTTGTTTTGCACCGGCTCATCCGGTGCAGCCTGGTTTATCGCCCCCCGACCCCCCGACCCCCGGCCCTCGGTGCGCCAACTTCTTTTCTTCCCCGGCAAGCTGCTCGGCCCTCCGGCCAGAATAACGCGCGTGCGTGCACGCGAGAACGCGCCGCGAGACCGCCGCCCAATTATTATGCGTCGATAATCGTGCCAATCTCGGCATTACCCTACCGTTCCTCTTAGCGCGCAAGACCGACTCGGGCTTCGCGAGGAAAGGTCGCCAGCTTTACGGCCAAGAAGGTCGTCGCCGACGTACTCGATCTTGGAACCGATGCCGGCCGCGACTGGGGGGAGCGGACGCTTTGAGCGACGAGGAGATTCGAAGAGGGGTGTGTACTCGTCGAACAACCACTCGACTCGGGAGCACTCGTCCAGGGGAGCGCTCGGAGAGAATTCGTAGATTCGGCGCCGTGCCGTCGATAGCTTTGTTTACTCCTCGAGCACGCTCGGTGGCTTCCGCTTCCGTAGCCGCGGCAAGGTTCGTTTTCGAGGCTCGAGCGCTCTCCGGTCGCGGAGGGCCGCGAAGGCCCGACGGCGTCCGACGCGGATAAGGCGCGCTCGCGATTAATCCGACTATTCCGAGCTTACCCGGAAGCGTTGCGCAAACGGCCCCCGCCAACGAGCGGACGGACGTGACGTCGTCGGCGATGGTCCGATCGGTTCCGCGTCGCGGCCCTCTCGAGGAACCTTCGAAGCTCTGCGTTTCCGCCGCACCTCCGGCGGCACGGCCCGCCGATTTTCAAACAAGACTCGCCGCTCGTGTACGCCTGCAATCGGACGGGAGAAAACCGTGCGGCGATCGACTTTACTCCCTCTCGAACGCCCCGCCGGGTGCGCCACCCGCCGCGCTCCCTTTTTCCCTCGCATCCTCCTCGACAGCGGCCGGCGCGACCGAACCGATCTCGCGGCCCAAAGACGAATCGAGAGCGGACCCGATGCGCCTGCCGATGGTGAGATCGCGTCGGTGCGTAATTGGATACGGGATCGCGTATTCCGGCCGGCCTCGCCTCGCCTCGCCTCGCCTCGCCCCTCCTCTCTCGGCTTAGGAAGCTAATTAGTCACCGGTGCACGCGGCGCAATCTTTCTCGGCGATCGGCGCTCACCTTCGTTACCGGCGGCCCTGCCTCCGCGATTTGCCCGGATCGCCGGAGCCACTGCCGGCTAGCGGCGCAGCTGCTGGAACCGCGGGACGCTCGGGGCAGGAGCGCGATCCGAGATCGAACCGTCGCGCTCGGTTTAACTCTCCGTCGCCCCGAGCTTTCTCCTCGGATCCCCGGATCTCGATACTCGCGGCCCGTACCCCGATGCCTCTTTCCGCGTCGTTTTGGCCGCGAGGAGGACGGACCTGCGGACGGGGACCCCTTCCGCCACTAGGATAGAATCCTTCTCCTCGCTCGGCGCTCGAACGAGATCGAGCCGGCCTAATTCTCTCGGAGCGACTCGGGATTTGCCTCGCGGAGAATTACCATGAGCCTCGCGTTTCTCGCACGACGAACGGTCGACGAGGGGAGGACCTCGGAAGAGGGGGAGGAGGAGGATGAGCGCTCCTTTGGCGGGGGGTGCAGGGCGGCAGGACGAAATTACGACGGCTCGGGCCGCCCGGAGTCCTTGGTATCTATCGGCGGAACTACGCCGACGCGTCTCGAACGGAACTTGGAACTTTCGAGCGAGAAACGCGACCGGAGGCGAGGGATACTTCGCTCTCGTACTCGGAGAAGTTTCGGCGCGACGGTCGCCCTCGGAGCGATTCGCGGTGCGGCTCGTAGGCAGCGGGTCCCGGGGCAAACGACCTCGGCGATCGCGGCCCAAGATCGACCGAACGAACGCATCCCCCCTTCCCCCGGCGTCGCTCGTAAACGATACGGATCGTGTCGCCGTTCGGCTCGAAGATCTCGCGTCGCTCCTACGCGGTTGCTTCGTGACTCCGGGCCGCGACGTTGCGTTATTCAAATGCCCCCGAAAAAAGAATAGGCCTCTACGGGCCGTGCCTCCCGTAGAGCGGCCGCGATGCTATCGTTGCTCCCTATCGGACGCGTATATCCAATGGCTCCCCCCTTCCTGCCCCTTCCCCTCCCTCGTACACGCGCGCGCACACACGGCCTCTCTCCCCCCCTTGGGCCCTCCGCCCCCCTGGCGCTCTCGCCGCCGATGGAAAGGTGCCCGCTGTACCGCCGATACTCGATAACGGCACCGCCCTGCAGGATACCGTGCGCGAAACGGAACTTTGGCCGCGCGTCGGGAAACGAAAGGTGGCCAAGAGCGGCGTGGACCGCCGATAGGAGAGAATCGTGGCCGTTTACTCGGCGCGAGCGTGCGCGCCGATCGGACTCTCGAGATCGCCAGCTCGAGAGGGGAGAAACGGGAGCGCGATCCGAACTCGCGATTCCAAGATCTACTCGGATCGATCAAAGCGGACGATATTCGGCCGTGGTCGACGAGGGGCCCTGGCTCCGCCTCCAAGGTTTCGACTCGAGTTCCGCGAGACGTCGAAGATACGACCGAATTTGTTCTTCCATTACCCTTTATTCGTTTTCTTATCGGCGCCGATGGAGGGAGCGGGGGGGGGGAGGGGTCGCGAACGAAAAGTCTTTTCGGCGGACCATAAGAAGGGGGGCTCGAGCACCTTACGAACGAATCGTACCGCCAGCGACTTCGATCCCGGCTATCCTCGAATTCCAGCACGAGCGCATCGGTGCTTCGATGCGAAAGGAAGTTCGTACCGGCACGCCTTGGCCTTTATCCGGGCATTATCTCGACGTCGCTCGATACGCGGTGGCTATTCTCGACTTTCTCGTTAACCTCCGGCGAGGAAATTTATAGATCCTACGATGGGGCTATCGCGCGCTCCGTCCGAGAGCGCGAGTGCAAGAGGCACGTAACGGTAACGCCCTGCATCGACCTCACCGCCTTACGCGTCTCTCGACCAACATCCGCCTGCACGGACATATCGGGATGCGTGCGCAAAACGACGCGCTCTGGAAAAATGATCGGGACGTTATTCGAAGCGTCGGGCAAGGATTTCGACTCGCACCTTCGACGAGCTCTTCTCGAAATTCCCTATTCGATCGATTCCCCGTGTTTTTACTCTCCGCCGACAATGAGCGGAGCGCGTATCGCGAACGCGTCACCTTTACTTACGATGAATCGGCAAACCAATTATGGAGCAATAATTTCCGCAAGAAGGGAATGGAAAAGAACGCTATCGAGCCGAGGCAGGTAAGGCGAGTGGAGTACGAGAGGAGCGGACGTTCTGATACGCGGAGCCGGTGGTGCGGGCGCACGTAAGCGAGTGTCTCGAGGCGGGGAGTACCTGCCGCGCCTAGCCGAACGAAAGGAGCACGATTCCGTGCTCCTGTACCGGTACACGGATACCATCGGCGACGTCCACCTCTCGCGAAATGCCGGACCTCGGGACGTACTTCCTGGATCGCATTATCCGCCACGAGTATTTATCGCCTCGCTCCAGAGCCCTGCCCGCCTCTTATCCGGCCGATCCTCGAGCGCTGCCTCTAGTCTCCTGCGGCCTCCACGCTTTTCGCCGGCACTCGGTTCTCTCCGATAACGGCCCGACGCGGGTCTCCTCCGTACGACAGGTTCGGCTCTCGCAGTTCGTCGGAGAAAGTAGGCCTCGATTCGAATACATACTCGAACAACGCGATCGCGCTCTCATAGCCAGGGACACGGCCGACGTGCGTGGCTCACCTTCGGGCACTTTATCGCGCCGCTTCGTGGCGTGCTTCCTCTCAAGCGATCGTTTCGAGTTTCATCCGCGGGGTGCGCGATATCGAAAAAGCCACCTCGAGCGGCTGACTCGATTCCTGGAGTACGTCGATCCCGCTCTCCTTTACTCATGGCCTCTTACGCGCGTGCGGTTTTTTGTCGGAACCGTTCGAAACTTTCACCGTTCTTCACGGTTCGCGTACGTATGCACGCCCTGCGCGAGAATTACGCGAAACAATGCCGTATCTCCGATTATTCGCTGGCAGAGCCGGGGGAGGGTTCGGGGACGGAGAACTAGTTTTCGCGCGGACGTAGCGACGTGGACGCACGTGTTCGGTCTCCTCGGTTCAGGGCCTCGCATCTGGTACCACGCCTAGGCGAAGGGAAGGCGCACGATTTCCGAGTTCCAGGCCAGTATCGAGATAGTATCGGTGGCACGGTTCGCGTCGAGGCCTACCACGAGTCGGTATAGCGTAATGGCACCCAGCTCGGCCCGTCGAACGGAGATCCGGCTCTCTTACGTTTACGCGCCTTCCTCCTTATCGCGATAAACGCATTCTCCGCGAGATCGATTCTACCTAACGCCTCGGCACGCTCGGATTCGATTTTAAACGCGTCTCTGCACTCGGACGTACCATCGAGGCACCGCGTACGAGGCACGAGTCACGAATTTACCTCCGAACCTCGAATCCTTTTCGAGGCAACGCCATGCACGTCGCACGGTAGCTCATTCCTTCTCGTTTTCTCTGTTTCAGCAAAAGGTGAAGTTTTGGTTCGCAACGGGCGGTGCCGGATTTTGCATCAGTAGAGCTCTGGCGCTGAAAATGATCCCGGTCGCTGGGTAAGTTGGTACTTTGCCCATCGCCCTCCCTTTCCCTCTCCGTCTCTTCCTCTGCCATCCCCCCCCCCTTCTCCCCTCTCTTTCCCTCCCTACCTGGAATCTCTTCGTCATCGTGCTCCACATACGAATGGTGCTATTATTTATTCGTACGGGCGTTTCGCGCGCGTCCTTCTCGATCGACTATGCGCGACGTTCGCAAGGCGGGTTTGAAGAAGTCGCACAAGTTCCCCCGGAGGCCGATCGATGGCGAAAATGCCCACTGGAACGCGTATCCTCCAGGAAGCCAGCCTCTCGCGCGTCTTCCAACTCGCCGTTACCTCTCGTCTCTCCACGCCGAGGATCGGGCGACCTCCTCCTCGATACGTCCCGAACGACGCTCGGAATCAAGTCCAATAAACCTATCCCGGGCGTAGCGCAGGAGTGCGCGACGAGAGCGAGCCCGGTGCTTCGATTCCGCGTCGGAATCGGCGGCTATCTCCGAGGCGATCGAGCGTCGAGCCGATGGTGCCGCGTCGACCGGTTCGCGTCGCGCCGCCGATCGAGCTCCTTCGATGCATCGCCGAGCATTGCCGTTATTATCGATAGGTTCGTCTCGAGAGCGATCCAGCGGGCGCGAAGGACGTTGATATCGCGCGTGCGCGCCCATCCGGACATGACTCTCGGCGGAAGGTCGAGAGGCTTTGCCTTCTCTCGTGCCGCTCGTAAATCATCCTTTACGCCCTACGATCGCCCCTCTCTCGGCCCTCCGCCGGCCGACGGCTCCGCGGCTCCTCCTTACCGTGGACGCGTATCCGCGCGCGATCGGAGAGAATCCTCTTCCGCCGCGATTTCGGCCGGCTGGAGAGGAAAGCGCATCGTACCGCTCGCCGCTTCGGCGCGACTCTCCCCTCTCCTCTCCTGTCTCGCGCTCCGAGACGCGATCGTGCGAGCGCGATTACTCGTACGCGAGTCCCCTTTTCTATCCGCGCGCGCCTCGCTCCAGCCCTGCCACCCTCCCCATTCGGATCCCCGTGGCTCCTCGTCGATCGTGGACTCGTCGCCGCAATCGTCGAGCGATCTGCCATCATCGCGCGTACCCGTTCTTTCCCGCCATTCCCGAGGATACGCGGTAATAATTGTTCCGCGGACGGTCTCGATCTTCGTACTTGGGGCGGACGCGCTCGTCGCTCCACGGGCCGTTAGGAGCCAAATTCGAGGCTTCTCCCTTTCCCGGCCCAAGAGTGCGGTCAAGCAGACGATCGCCTCGATACTCCATCGAGGTTGTCGCGCTGCGGAGCAAGGCCCCCCCCCCCCCGCCCGTCGGTTCGCCTCCTCCGAGCCGACATTCGCTTTGTCCAAGGAGCAACGGCGAGCGATTACGGCCTCGCGGAAGCGCCTCGTCACGCCGATGGGCACGCATCTCTCTTCCCTTCCGCCTCTTGGCCGACTCGCCGTGGACGTCCCACCGCGCCAGGTGCACGGCCACGCATCGAGCGCCTCGAGAGCGCGGCTCGCGCGGGCTTCCCGCTTTCGAGGAAAGGCGAGCGCCCGACGATCCCGGCCGAGATCGAGTCGGCTCGTTCCTTCCCTCGAACGCGCCGCTCTTTTCCACGGGGAGCACGATCGTCGCGTTCGGTCGAGCCAGCTCGCGGTGGTGCCTCTCCTCCTGCCGGTTCTCACGTTCTCCCGCATTGCGTGTGCGCTCAACCTCCCGTGGCCAGACGTCACGCTCGTTAACTTTGCGATTGTCCTCCACTTACGCCGCGCTCCCCCCGCTCCCTGCCCTCTTCCTTTCCCCGCCCCAAAGCCGTCGCCGACGCCGACGCCGCGATGGCTTTTCCCGAATCGGCAAGGAGCGGGCGCGCACCGTCCTCTCCTCCTCCCGTTTCCCCGCCGGTTCTCGATCGAACCGATGCAGAAACGTTCCAAGGCTCCGCTCCGGTAGCGCGCGTCTTTGTCGCATTGCGCCTGGGAGAATCTCGGGACGCGACGTCGCTCGGTCGACGGGAAGAGGATCGGCGGATAAGATTCGCGGACGAGGGGATCGTCGGAGGTCGTTAATTAAGGAGGAACGCGAGTAGCCGTCGCTCGTCACAATGGGACTCTTCCGAGACGAACGGCCGATCGCCACCCACGTACGGAGGGAACCGCGGGAAACGAGCCGCCGTCCGATTCGGCCTCGCTCGCGTATCCACTCGTACGCCTCCGTCGTTTCCTCCTCGAAGAGGGACCGAGAGCGCCTCGAAGGGAGACGGTGAGCGCTCAAAGGACGGCGCGCCGAAGGACGAGAGGCGGCTCCCTTGGCGGCAGGCGCGTACGAGCCGAGCGTACGCGTCCCAAGGACGGGAGAGCGCGATCAACCCTCGGAGCGGACGGACGCGCGTCCGACCGCGAGGCTCGTCGTTCGTACGCGAAGAGCGGCCCGGTGCGAACGGAGCCGTGAGCCGCGCGCGACCCACCCGAGGATCCGTGCCCGAGGAGCGAGACGCGCCGGTCGAGCGATGCGCGTATCGCGTCGCGCCTTTGTCGCCTTCGATCCCGGTATAGCGGTACGTAAAGTAGCTTCGTGGAAGAATCCAGGATCGCGACGCGTCCCTCGAAGGGTCACGGAGACGACGGGCCTCGTACGTGGCTCTTCGAGGCGAAGGAAGGCGGCGCTCGAGCGGGGACGATCTCGGCGAGGATCGGAGAGCGGCGATCCACGGATGGGTTCGGCGGTCACGTAGGTATACCTAGGTAGGGGAGCGCCCAAATTGGTTTTACGAGCTCTCTCTAGGTGTACGCGCGGCGATCGCGCCGATGCCCAAGAGGGATCCAATTAGGCGAGCGATGATGGAATCGACGGCGGACCTCCTCGATTCTTTCCTCCCCCTCCCTCCAGCCCCTCAACCCTCCTTGGCTCGGCAACCCTTTTTCCCATCCTCGCCCGGAATATCCCGACGACAAATTTATCATCGCATCCCCGGCCCTCGGCCAGCCCCGCGGACGTAAATATTTCCAGTACGATTTCACGGCCCGGCCGTTCCGGGGCATGGAGGGGGGAGTCGAACGAACCAACCTCGTATCCCCTCGCTCCAGGTTCGCGATCGGTGCACGTTTAAACGGCCCCCGTTGAAGAGGAAGCGCGTAGAGGGAAGGTCGTCGAAGCGGAAGCGTGATCGCGCAAGTCCCACGGCGAGCTCTGCGCGCCATCGATGCGAGCGAGGTAGCGGCTCTCGGGTGCAAAAGGGGCACCTCCTCGATCGGAAGGCGGCTCGACGGTGGTTCCCTTGGCACCGCGACACGGAGACGAACCGCGACCAAGGACGCCGCGGCGCGTTCTTCGCTTCGATTCCCCCTTCCGGCTCCCTCGCAACTCCGAAATTTCGATTTCGCCGGCCGAGGTATTTTAACGAGGCCGATATTCCGCGTCGGCCTCTGCGAAAGGCCGAAGGGGCGAAGGGCCGAGAGGCGCGGGCCTGCGAGGGGCCGGAGGGCCCGTGGCGCGGAAGGGTACGCGATTTCGGGACTAATCTGGCCAATTAAAAAGACCCGCTGGGAGCTGGGAGACGGCGGCAGGTACGCGGGATTCGAGAATCCGCCGATGGTATTCGCTAATGAGCGCGCCTCTCCTCTCCTCCTCCCCTCCTCCTCCTCCTCCTCCTCCTCCCCTTCCTCCAGCTCTCCCCCTCCCTCGGCCCCCCGTCCCTCCGTCGGCGCGGCGGACTCCTAGGACACCGATCTCGGAAAACGTTAATTAAACGCGCCAGCGGCCCCGGGCCACCTCGCTTCGCGTAGAGCCGAATTCCACCTAATTGGACGGCCGCCGCCGAAATTTTCGACGATCGCTCCCCGACGTCGACCGTGAGAAGATTCTCGGAAGGGCTATTTTCGAGATCGGTGTCGGTCTCGCTCGCCTCGCACGCGCGCGCCGAGCTCCTTCCACGGATGCCTACCTGCCCTCCTCCCTCCTCCCTCCTCCTCTCTCGTGCCGCGCTATCGGAGCGATTGATTTAACGCCGATGTCCAGACCCACCGACGCTCCCCGTCCTTTCCCTCCGATCCTCGATTTCCCCGAGAATCTCGTGGAAAACTACTCCTCCCTCCACCCTTACGCCCCTAGCCGCCCGTCCTCGCTCCCGACCTTGACAGATTCATCGCCGTTTCCCTCGCCTCTCCAACGAGCGAAGGAGCCGAGCAAACGCCTGGATCGATTCGCGGAGAGAGAGAGGGAGAGAGAGGGAGAGAGAGAGAGAGAGAGAGAGAGAGATTCGCTCGTATCCAAAGTCGAGCACCGAGATCGCCGAGCGTCCTCTGCCAGTCCTGGAGAATCGATTACAGAGCATTGCGCGTCACCGATCGATCCGCGGATCGAAGAGCGAGATCGGAAAGGTCCCCGCGCGGCGGCGGGCCGCGGAGGATGGGGCGCGCCCCGTCGAGGTCCCCGCGCTTCCGGATCGAGCGACTCGCTCTCCACGGTCGGCGGCCCGTCGGCTCACCTTCGCCACGGCACCTGCGCTCGCTCTTCTCCTCCCCTCCGCCCCTCCGCCCCTCCGCCCCTCCGGCCCTCCGCCCCTTCGCTCCGGCCGCTCTCGGTCGAAGAACCCTCCTCGCATCGCGAATGCGTGCGGCCCGTGCACGACCTAGGCTAAGAGAGCGCGCTTCCCCCTGGCCATCGCGTGCTCGCCCCTCCTTCGCCTCGCGACGATTCGCACACGCGCGGAAGTCTCTCGGCCGTATCTCTCCGCTGCTCCTCGCCGATCTCGGGCCGAGCCGCGCGGAGGAACGAAAGGACGATCGGCGATTTCGTCGGAATATCCGCCGGCTGCGCCGCTTTTTCTCCGAATTCCGCCTCTCGCGCTTTCCATCGGCGGCATCGCGAAGGAGCCAAGGGCCGTGCCGATCGATCCCGAATCGTCCTCGCTTCCTCGCTCGGTCCGCGGCGCGCCCTCGAGCGCGTCGGCGGCCCTTTCGGACGTTCGTCCCTCCGTCTTCCCTCGCGCCTCCCCCGCTCCGAAGGAGGTGCCGCTCGATATACGAGCTCGCTCGCCGAACTCGCGACCACTGGCCGCCGCTCTAATTGGCACGATTTATGTTCGACGTGCCTCGTGGATCTCTCGCGCGCCGCTCGCAGGACCGCCGCGGAGAACCTCGCCGAAATTTCCGTCGATCCGAGAGGAACCGTATTGCCGCTTCCGCCGATCGGCGACCGCTCGCTCTCGCTCTCTCTCTCTCCCTCCCTCCCTCCCTCCCTCCCTCCCTCTCTCCTCTCTCTTCTCGACCGCGAGGGATCCGCGACGGGTAATTTGGCAAATCGCGAGCAATGTCGGGACGAGGACTCGACGCTCCATCGCGCGCGTTCTTTTCCCCGGGCGATCTCTCCGCACGAATGGCCCGACGACAGAACCGGACACGGCGCGGCGGTCGCGTAAACGAATGCGCATCGATCGGATTAATGGGGGGGAATTATCGAGTAATGGAGGGAAATACGTTAGGCCGCGATATCGCGCTTCGTCGCGCCACCGGGCGCGCTTAACGAATGCGAGGGGCCCGTTTTGACGCTGGCAACCAGTTTGGAGCGGCGTGGCGCGCCGGCGAGCGGCATCGGCACGGGCAGCGGCGCTCGGCTCCGAGTCCGGCTTCGGTCGAGGACAGAGGGCCGGGGACGGGGCCGGGGACGGGCAGCAGGTGCGCCGCTCGGCCTAATCTACATGCGTGGAATGCCGCCAAATTAAGGAGGCTAACTCCTCCGGTAGGATCCGACGATTAAACGGCCCCTCCGAAGCACGACCGCGGGAGGGGGGGAGGGGTCGAGCTCGCTCCCGGATAATCCTCCGGTCGTCGAGTCCTCGAGCCGCCGCGTCGATTCCTCGGCCTCGTACTCCGCGAGGCGAAGGATCGCGCGCGAAGCGATCGTTTTAGCGATTCGGGCCGCGACTCTCCAGGCTCCGCGGGGTCGCGACGTTTCCTCCCGCAACTCGGCGAAGGGTTGTGGGAAGCTCTGCCACGAAGCGAAGGCTAACGAAGCGACACGATCCTCTTGTTCGATTTCAGGGGTGGAAAATTCATCACGGTGGGCGATAGAATCAGGCTGCCCGACGACGTAACCATGGGCTACATCATCGAGTACCTACTGAAAAAGCAGCTGACCGTGGTCGAGCAGTTTCATTCGCACTTGGAGCCGATGAAGTTCCTCAACGGGGACACCTTCCACGAGCAGGTACGCCCGTTCTCGTTCCTCGATCCCTACCGAGAATAGCTCGCCTCTCGAGGCGCATCCCGAGAGGGCTTCGCTCCTCGCCCGAGCGCGTCGGCCGGTGCGCGGCCCGTCCCCTCGCGCGGCGCTGCTCGCGACGGTTGCGCCTTCGGCGACGGACCTAGCGCGATGAGTCCGTCTCGGAGGAGCGCGTCTCGTCGAGTCTCGCGACCACGGAAGGCCGGTTGGTGGGAGAAATCGAAGGAGAAGAAAGCGCAAAAGTCGGCGGCCCGGTCGCTCGGTCGTCTCGCCGATAACAATAGGATAATCGTCGCGACGAATCGGCCCTCGCGCCGCTTTCCCTCGCGCGTCGATCCCCTCCGTCGAGGCCGTTGGCACCTCGGGGAGGAAGCGCTCGCGAGCTCGGGGAGCATCTCGGCCCTCTTTGGGGCGGCGCGCGGAGCGAGGCGGCAGGTGCATCGGCCGTGCCGAGCCTCGACTCCTCGAGTTGTCGCTCCTCGCTCGCCGAGAGATAGAGCGACCGTTGTCGCTTCGCAAAGGGCCCTCCGGCTCTCCGGCTCTCCTCGCGCGTCGACCCTCTCCGAAAGGGTCGGCCCTTTTCCCGCGAAAAACCGGATATCGCCGATCGGCGTTCGGTGGGGGCTCTGCCGGCCCTCCCGGCCGGCCGAAGACGCGCGCGGCCCGACGCTCCTCGTCGAGCGCGAAACGCTCCAAGGACAAATATCTTCGTTCCCCTCGGCGGAACCCGATACGTCGGTCTCGCGTTTCGCGGTTCGCGTTTCTCGCGATACGGGGCCCGGCCTGCGAGGCGGCGACCAAGAATAATAAACCGTATCGCTTCTCGCAATAACGGCGATCGACTCGCCTCGCCTCGCGCCTTCCCCCTTCGGTTTCGGCCCCTTCGACGCGGCACTCCCCGCTCGGCGCAGCTCCATCCTCGTCGCGCCCCTTCGCCTCCTCCGCGATCGAGACGTCCCACCGAGGATAACTCTCTTTTCAACTTTCAGGTGTCCTTCAGCTACTCGAAAGGCCCGCGGGACGAGTGGAACGTCTTGAAGATAGACGGCTTCGACGTCAAGGACGATCCCAAAAGGTTCGCGCTTCTCTCCACGATTTTCCTCGCTCATCCTCGCGACGCGCGCGCCATCCTCCGGCGCGGCGTCCTCGCGAGCGTCCTCCTTATCGCTACGCCGGGAGGAACCTTTTCCGAGCTCGGCGCCACCTCCTCCCTCGCCCTCCGTCCCGCTCTCTCCGACTCGGACCTCCGCGCCCTCCTCCCTTTACCCTCCTCGCGGTACTTTCCCCCTTCCTCCCGCCGACGACGGTGTCCGGCCGAGATAGCGAGGCGTCCTCGCTTTCGCACCCAAGCTTCTACACCTTCGCGAGCGAGTAGAGCGAAGTGTCGAAGAGACGCGAAGCCGAGGTGTACCGTGGCCCGATCTGACCGCATCTCCGCGCGTCTCTGTTTCAGATTCAGGTCGATCCACTGTCATCTGTTCCCGCACGTGCCCAGCTGCCCGCACAGATGATGATGACGAAGATCGCCGCCGAGCCGGGCACCGCTCGAGGGACGTTCGAGGAGCGCGGCTCCTCGTCGGTGCGCCCTCAGCCCGGAAGAAGCGTTCACGTTTTGGGCGAGCGGGCGGAGGGGAAGGTGCCGAGAGGCTATCTCCTTCGGGGCCACCTCACCCGATTCGGCCCCAGCCCCCCTGGCCCCCCTGGCCCCCCTGGCCCCTCGAGCCGCTCGGCTGACCGGAGTCGCGCGAGCGCGCGGAGGTCGTCGGCGAAGAGGAGCCCTCTCGGAGATGGGCTCGTGGCGCGAAGGACCTTTGGCGCTCGGCGTCGGAAGGTCGAACGAGCGAGGAAGTCCGGCGCTCCGATGCGCACGAAAGTGGGTTGACGCAAGCGCGCTTTCCCCGGCCGAGTGGATCGAGCGAGAGGCCGCGAGGCCTCGAGTGCGAAACGTCGTTGGCTTTGGCCCGCAGGGCAGCCTTCGTCGATCGCCGCGTAGTCGCTCTTTGTACGCACAAACTTGGACGACTTTCGCGATGCGCCTCGGTCGCCCGTCCGACGAAGCTCCGCGAAAGGGAGCGCTGCCAAATTCGGAGCCGCCAAGGCGCGATGCCCTCGCGGATCTACGAGCGATTTTGACCCCTTCGCGCACGGCTCTGCGTCGATCGGAGGGCGCTTTCGCGACTTCGAGATCGAAGAACGGCGCTGCGACGATCTCCGAGGGACGCGAGGAGGACGCGTTTCGCGGCACAGCCTCGGAACGGGCAGAGTCTCGAGCTGGGCGAGATCGAAGGCGCGGGGTGGCACGGCAGTGCTCGCCGGACGATGCTCGCCGGAAGATTCCCAGGAATTAGCTGGCACGCGCAAAGTTTTTCGCCGACGTCGCGACTCGGCTCTCGCTTTCGTCGGCGGGGCCAACGAGAGGACGCCGAAGGACGCGCCGCAATTTTTTTGCGCGCGAGTCGTGTAAATACAAAGCGTATATAGTATTTGGCGACATTTTCGTCGCCGCCGAAAGAAATTACCTTAAGCTAGTCCCTCTTCGCGAAGCAGGAAGCCGTACAATGTGATATTTAGAGAGAGAGAGGGGAGAGAGAGAGAGAGAGAGAGAGAGAGAGAGAGAGAGAGAGAGAGCGTCCGTTTGCCTTTCGCTCCGTAGCTTTTTCTTTCCGTCGGAGGAAAGGACGTTCAGCGTGCAATATGTGGGGAGAGCAGGATCGAGAGTCCCGCGAAGGCCGGCCGACGATGGAAGGCGCGAGGGCGTAAGGCTCTCTCGATTCGATCCCATCGGCGGAGTCGGCGGAACGCGGGTCGCGCGATCGAGAGACGCGCGGAATATGGAGCGCGAAAATGGGTCTTCGAGGCGGATAGAAGGGCGGCGATGCCGACGGCACCGATGTACGATACCGATTGTACCTTGTACGTACGAAATTTTTGTATAATACACGAGTATAGGTATTGACGCATCGTCGATGACGCGGAGCCGAGTGCCCCCGTTCCTCCTGGCCATGCCCACGTTCCCGATCCTTCCCGCCAGCTACCAGGCGAATAAAGTTAAGTACGAGCTCCGCGGCTCGTTGCGACGAATAAAGACACCTACGCACCGCCAATAGGGAGGATCGTCGAAGGACCCACTTTCGCGTCCACTTTCGGAGCTACGCTGGGGGCTCTGGCGGTAAGTAAGGCAGAAGGAGAGCGGTTCGCGCGGATAAACGGCGAAGAAGAGGGCGGGCGATCGTTCGGCGAAGTACGGAAGCGATGGCAAGCTGGCATCGCACGTGCGCGTACCTCCATCTGCTGGACGAGGAGCGGGTTATCGCTCTACCGTCGGTAACGAGGCTCCCTTCGCGCTCCCTCGGCCGATCGACCGGCACACTGGCCGATCTCTCTCCGGCCCATCGCGATCCTCCGTACCCGGCGGCCTCGAGGCTCGAGAGGCCGGTAGAGGATAATCGTGGTGGCTCCTCTCGAATCCCCGCTGCGTCCAATTTAACCAGCCGTATTTGGGCCATTTGGCCGGATGGCCGATCGATCGATGACCACCGACTCCCGTGCGGGCCGGCGCTTTTTGCAGGCGGCGAGGAGGGACGTCGCGCACCAAGGATCGGGAAGGGCCGCTCGTTAGTTCCGCGGAGATCGGCAGTGGGCTCGCGAGTGGCGATTATCGGTGATCGGCGGGAAGGGGGATCCGGCGGTAAGCGCCGAGCCGATAAGCCGGCCGAGGCTCATCGGCGGTGTCCGGTCGCGGTCGATTCGTCGATCGCTCGATCGGGAGCGAAAGCCCGCCGAGCGTATGGCGGATCCCGCTTTCGTCGCGCTTCGTCGGATTTCTCTATGAATTTTAATCGCGCAATTTTCCAAGATCCGAACTCGCGGCGTATCGCGGCCGGGCGTAGACGCGGTACCGGGGATTGACTCGTATCGCGGCAAGGGTTCGGCGATGGGCCGTAAATCGATCCTCGTTGCTCCATTCTCGAGACGGATTTACGACTCTTTTCCACTCGCGAGAGCGCTCTCCGCGCCGTTGAGCAATCGCGCGCGCTTTTGAACGGACGATCCTTCTTTCCGGGAGATCGCGATGGATCGAACGGTCCCAAAATATTGGCAGGGGTAAGCTCGCTCGTGGCTAAAGCGCGGGTTTAAATCTCAAATTTGCCGTTAAGCGAGGGGAGGTTTCGCGAGTGGGCACTCGTGGAAGGTACTCGATATTTCGCGGCTGGAAAGTGCGAGGAGGAGGATCGGCGAGGGCAGGAGGAGGGAGGGGGGCCGGGGATGGCGTCCCGGAGGAAAGAGGGATATCTCACCTCGGGCTCCCCTCGCCCTTGGGGCCGCGGCGAACGCGCGGAGATTCCCAATTGGTTCGAGCCGAGCCATACTCGAAATTGCAACTCCATATATCGCAAGATACATAGATATCCCGGTGCGGGCGGTTCTAGGATAGAAGCGGGTTCTGGAAGGGTCGCGAGAAGGAAACTTTTCCAATAAAAGATGTTTATGCGGACGGATCCGGCCGCGGATCTCCGGGGCGAGCGCGATGCGTGCGCCTACCTCGTACGCGGAGTTACTACGCGCAATTTTTCTACCATGAAATATTCATCGTCCCTTCGGCCGGACGTACGTTTACCCCTCGCGAGCCTCGTTTGAACGTTACCCCGGCTACGTTTCCTCCTCGATCTCGCCTCGCTCTCTCGCCCAGCCGTCCCTCCCCCTTCTTCCCGCCGACCTTCCTTCCGCCAAAGCTCCCTCGCTCGCCCCAGCCGCGATAACGACGACGCTCCTCCTTCTCTCGTTGGCGAGCGTACAGCGAAGCAGGAGGAAAGACGGAGGGGATCGATCGCATTTTCGTTTCTCGCCTCGCGATCGGACGATCCTGGGGACCGCTGGGAGATCGAGGCGAAGCGGGGCCGCGGAGCGAGCTCGACTCTGCTCGATCGAAGTTTCGAATCTCGAGCTCCGAATCGTCCCCTCTCGAGGGGCTCGTCGCTCTCGTCGATCGTCTCGTATCTTCGCCTCGGGAACATTTTTAAAGCGATTACTTCCGCGCAGTCCGCGAACGTATCGCCGATGCTCGCGCGTCGGCGAGCTCTCTTTGCCCGGCGAAGGGGGACTTGGAATATCAAGAGGAGTGGGAACGAAAGAGGGAGGAAGCACGTCCATCGTCGCGGGCGATATCGAAATTTAATAACCGCTGTTCATCCATTTCGACGACGTATTTCCGATATCGGCGGGCAAGCGCGCGTCGTTCGAAATTAGCCTCACGGCCGGAGTGGTAGGAAGCGAGGAGGGGGGAGGGGGAGGGGGGAAGGGGGACGGAGGGAGGTTGGGGCTACGAGCAGAGCTCGAGCGAGCGGCTCCAAAGTTGGGTCCGAGGTCGAGGCCGAGGCTGAGGCCGAGCAAGGCGCGCGACACGGCCGATCGTCCCTCGGAGCCTCCTCGAACCGGATTTATCTTCCCGCGTTCCATCTCGGAGATCTCGTTCGGAAAAAGTACGGAGGCTCCGTCGCGGCGAATGACGTAAGAGACTTCTGGGGAGGGAGTGGTGGCCGAGGAGGAATGACGTAGGAGCGTGGACAGTGGCGGAACGCGCGTCTCCGGATCCCCAAAATTCCTCTCTCCCGCGAGAAGCTGGCTTCGGCCCGTCATCCCGCGGATGGGACGAGGAGGATAACCCGGAGAGGGGGGTCGCCGAACGTGGAGCTCGCTCTCCGCGCGGGAGGGTACGCGGCGCGGTGCGCGTTACGCTCGAACGCTTCGCTTCCCGCGAAGCGACAGGGGCTCTGAACGTTAACGATCGTTCGGCGATGGACCAACGGGGAGGAAGCGGATCGGTCGGTCTTCGGCTGGAAGTCGTCGGAAAAAATGTTCGGGCACGTCTCCGAGGCGGCGCGGCACTGGCCAGCGAGGAAGCGCGGCCGCGGCTCCAGGGGGGGGCATGGGGGGGGGGGAGGAAGCACGGAAGCCGGAAGGACGGAAGGACGGAAGGAGGGGAATCGTATCTAGGTCGGACTGTCAGTGCCACGACCCGGTTTCCCCTCTCCGCCCCGTTCCCCCGTGACTCGAAATCATCCCCGAAACCAGCCTCCTACGTCGGCCCGACCGGCCTGCAAATCCCTAAACACATTTCCAGCCCCTTGTCCACGTCGTAATGCCGTAGATTCACGGCGCAGCCCCTGCGCCCTAATGAGTTCCAAGCCCCTGCCCCCTGCCCCCTCCCCAGCCCTCTACACACCCCCCGCGCTCCGCCGAGGACGCCCATCGAGTCGCACCCCCGGCCTGCCAAGAAGCGGGAAGCCTCGCAGAAACTTTTCGAGTTTTGCGGACAATCTTCGATTCCTAGCTCGAATTCGAGGAGAGAGTACGTCACCGGTGTTTCGTCGTAAACCTCCCTTCGATGGCTGTATCGTAGGTCCACCGAATCGAAGCCAGCGTCGAATGGTGTCGCGCCTTTGAAAACGTAGACTTCCTCGCACCGAGGCGGGAAAACGGAAGACCGATATTTCGTCTTTTTGCGCCCGAACAAAGATCGAACCGCTCCTTTGCGTACGATACGTTACGCTTTACGCCCACCGCGCATACAGATTTGTATGCACGTTGGACGTATCGATTTTCCCAACTAAAAATTTTATCCGGTATTTTCTCCATTAAACGAAGCATTATCGTAAAATATTTCGCGATAGCGTTAATTAAAGCCCAACCGTTGCTCGCGGAGGAATTATTTAGCGCCCACGCCAATGCGATTGTTGCGAAAATGGGTAATTGGAAAATCATACAGCGCTATTCGTGCCGCAGAAATGTACGATATTAAATATAATTATCGTTGCAAGAATACAATGGAGCGTACATCGTGCGTCGAGGCAGGAAAAACGGGAGCGTATCGAGCGGAAGCCATTTTTGCGCGAAACGTTGGAGCCACCACAAAAATATCATATTCGTTCGTAAACGTGAAAACCGTTAACGTCCTTCCCAGCGCCGAGAGCATATCGCGAAAGCGTCCGGTCGACCGATTTGTCCTAGAGTCGGGGGCAAAAGGCCCGAAGGTGGGGACGCGTTATTTTTTGCATCGCGCGTAAAAGAATCGTTCAAAAGGTTTCGGCGAGAGGCGTCGAACGACGAACGTTTTCCGCGAATCGAAGGGAGCTTTCGATCGGCGCTGCTCGGCGAGAAGACACGGATGCGAGCCGTCCGTTAAGCCGCGGGATCCTCCTTCTCTGGCGAGAAACGGCCGTTATATCCTGCCAGAACACGAGCGGGGCGTCTGCCGGTGCGACGTCCTGAATATTCAAGATCCGCGCAAACGTTTTCGCTGATTCGAACACGGACGCAATGCGCATCTCGCTCCGTTCTTCCCCAGAAACCCTACCGAAGTCTCGCGCGCGACTCTCGTTCGAGACGCGCCTCCGCGCTGCTAGCGGACGACGTTCGATGGAAATCGGCGAGCCGAGAAGGACGGCCCCTTTAAACCTTCTCCTCCGGTCAACGACGCTTTGCCTCTCGCCAACCCGACATACCTTCGAGTCGAATCGGTTTCCAAACGCTCTTTCGCCACGGCGCGGACGCCCCATCGGAGAATTCGCGACTCGACGCTCGATGGCGATCCGTCGTTAGCGCGTAATCGCTCGTTAATCTTAATCGGTCCCCGGGTCTATCCGCGGAGATAAAATGGAGAGAGAGGAAGAGGGAGAGGAGGGAGAGCGGGAGGAGGCCCTTTGGTCTTTCTCGAGAGGGACGAAAGCCCGAGTTAAGGACGATATAGCGCGTCTACGGCTTGTCGGGACTGCTCCGCATAACCGGAAGAAAGATTCGTGCCTCGAGTCTTTGTTACGGCCTCTTACAGTCGCGCCCACCGGCGCGAACCTTGGCGCCGATTCGGCGTAGATCCTGAGCGTACTCCAAACTGTAATATAGGACCGTCAAAGGGATCCTCCGCGATTTTCCGGAACGGATTCCTCCGAAGGTTGCCCAAGGAAGAGCGCTTCCGCCGAACGCGCATCCTTGGATAGGAAAGCGATCTTTCCTTTCGGTTCGGATAAAATCGCGTTTACCGTTCTTCGTCCTCGATCGGCACATCGAAGAACGATCGCGGCTCGAGCCGTTTCGCCTGGCGAGCTCGGTGCCTTCGCTGGGCAGCCCTCGCGGGGAGCCTCGATTAATTTATCGGGGCAGAACGTTGTCCCACTAATTCCGCTCGATGTTAATTATAGATATCCTCCGGGTCCGATTCCGGTCCGCGCTGCACCGTCCAGGACGAGGGGAGACGTTTCCCCGATCGGTCTCGAGCTCCCCTCGAAATTAGACTTTGCTCGCGCGCCAAGGCGTTTCGGCCCATTTTACTAGCCCTCCTCCGCTTTGCACGACTCCCGCGACGAGAGGCGAAAGGCGAGAGGAGGTTGGCGTAACGAGGAAGAAGCTGGTGCAGAAGAAGCGGTCGCGGGCGAGATCGAACGCGAGCGTCCTTCGTTACTCCGAGAAAGGAGCGCGCAAGGGGGCCGAGGAGGTAGTCCCGCCGAATCGAACGTCGGCTCTCCTTACTCGAGTATCCTCCGGACGATCGAGACGACAGAGCGCCCTGATCGATACTCGGACAATCGATACTCCATTTGGGCCAGGCGCGAACGCGATCGACGCGCGTTCGAGGTATCGAACCCTGAAGGTCAGGAGTTTGCTCGGGAGGAGCGCGACCATCGGGCACACGTCGTCCCCGGAATCGTCTCGACTTTAAGCGGGCCGCCCTCCCGCTCGAGAAGGAGAGCCAAGCTCCTCGCTCCTTGACCTCGAGAGCCTTCCACGCCGTGTATTTCGAGGAAAACCGGAGCGGGACTCCGCTGGGCGCGATAATGCGCGAGTTTTATTCTTTTCCCCGAACGGCATACCGATCGTAGCCGGTCGCGGTAACGGATCGCGGCAACCACCCGGAAGGGGGGGACCCCTTCCGATCTTCCTCGCGGGAACGATCGAAGCGCGAAACTGCCGATGAACGGAGAACCTTTTCATCGATGTCGTTTCACCCGCGGCGGATAGATTCATCGAGGCGTTGAAATCATCCACGGACGTTTCCCGGATATTGCACCGTTGGCCATTATTTCGTTTGACTCGATTCGACCAGAAGCCACGAAACGTACAGCGGTCGAGAGAGAATTCGTGGCGAACGATACGAGCGGACGGCACATTGGCGAAAGTCAGCGTCGAGGTGAAATTCAGAGTAGCTCGCGTGGCAGGCTCGGTCGCGTGCGCGCCCCGGGTTTTTTCCGACCGGCGAAAGGGCGAACTCTGGTCGACGCTGGGCCGAAAGGCGCTTTGCGGCCACGCGGGGAGCGCGGGCGGTGGGCCTGGACGAAACGCATCGTGGTAAATCGGTGGCCGAGAATCCGCGGATCGGCGATGGCGGCAGCGCGCCGTCGGGTCTCGGCGATCCCGGCGAATGCGGGAGGTGGGAGGAATTTGGGTTTCCGGGTATCCGATCAAAAGGCGAGAGCGCGGCGCATCGATCAGGGTAGACCGAGCGAGGCGGCCGGTTCGCCGGCGGTTCGGATCCGGGATTCGGAGGACGGAGGTCGGAGGCCGGAGGATTCGGGTGCGCGCCGGGCGCGGAACCCGCGGGTTCTCCCGGTGCCCACGGATTTCGGTCTGGTAAGCACGTCGACAGCGTGTAGCGGCGAGCTCGTCCTTGGATGCCGTGGCCCGCGAGCCGCGCGCGCGCTGATCGATATGGAGGGGAGCCTGGCCGAACGGCAGTAGGGGTTGCCGTTGGCGGCGGTGGCGGTGGCGGTGGTAGTGGCGGTGGTGGTGGCAGCGGCGGTGGCGGCGGTGCGAGCGCCGAGGGGCGGAGAGCAGCGGGCCGCGGGGCCGAGGGGCTGCGGGGCTGCGGAGGGTGTAGCGTCGTCGGTGCGAACGGGCGATAGCTGGCGGTCCCCGCGGCGCTGGAGAGCAAGGGTGTCGAAGAGCGTCGGGACTCGGGGAGGCTAACGATGTCATCGACTCTCGGCGGCCGGCGTGGCGGTGTCGGTGGAGGCGCGTCGCGACGAGGAGGAAAGATCGGCGGCGAGCCCGGCGAGTCGCGCGGCTGCCGGGAGTCCGCACCGAGGCCTCGGCGATGGTTCCTGGCGGGTGCGCTCGGCCGAGGGTGCTCGCGCCGCGGCGAAGGTCGAGGCTCGGGGGCGCGGAGGGGATGAGAGAGCGCGAGAGAGAGAGAGAGAGAGAGAGAGAGAGGGGGGGGGGCTGGAAGGTGAGAACCGCGAAAGGGGAAACGAGGAGGCGCGGAGGAGCGGCGCCGAGCTCGGCGGCGGTCTGGCCGAAGGAGAGAGAGACGCGGAGGGCGGCGCTCAGTAGGCTTCGCGACGCGGACGCGACGTGGCGTACCGCGCACTCTCCGAGCTCGAGCCCGAGTGGAACTGGGTCAAGCCTCGCGCGGCTCTCCGCGTTCCCCGCGGCGGAGGAGAGCTCGGCAGTCTACGGAGGAGCGCGCTCTGGGCCACGCGAGCCGCCCAGCCCCTCTGCCGCGCGATTTCACCCTGCCGTTTCGCGAGACTCCGCCGCGACCGCCGCGTCACCGCCGCGATCCTCCGGTCGGCGGTAGGGCCACGCGGAGGGCCCGCGCTTCTACCTCTTATCGAGCTCTCGCCGCTTCTCGAGGTACGACCGACCGACGCGAACGAACGGCGATCGGCCAGTCCGCTCCTCGCTCTCTCTTCTCTCTTTCCCCCCCCCCCCCCTCTCGCTCTCTCTCTCTCTTACTCCCGAACTTTTTGATTTTCTCGCGCTCCTCGGCCGCAGCCTCGAGATCCTATTCGAACTCGAACTCGGTAGGTTCCGGGCCGAGCTGTCTCCCTGCCAGCGCCGAGAGCGCACTTTCGCGCGGAGCCCCTGCGCCGCTCGGCAAAGTCGGGGGGTGGGCGCGCAGATCCGATCGAGAGTCCGCCGACGTCGGACGCGCGCGAGTGCTTGGCGCGTAGAGCCTCGAGAGGCGAGACGTCGGCCGGATGTCCGCGCTCCTTCCTCGAGGACGCCTCGAGCTCGGCGAAGGCGGCCGGACCGAGCGTGGCCGTACGGAGGGTGAGCTTCGCGGCGCGGAATGCCGCCGAGAGGCAGCCCCGGCGCGCTTCGCCGAGGCGCGGAGTCGTCTCCTCCGTCGTCCAGCCGTCCCTCGCGCCGCGCTCTCCGCTCCTCCGCTCGCGGCTCGGAAGGTGCGCGGAGCGGAGGCCGGAGTGGCGTCGGCCAGAAGAAGGCCGAGAGCGCCGAGAGCGGCGGCCCTCGAGCCTTCCTCCAATCCGATTACCCGCAACGGTGTCCGCTCCATCGGAGCCGCGCCGATGCAGCCGCGCGACGGCGTGTCGGACGAGCGCGCGCGGCGCGACCCTCCGAATTAACTGCGCCGATATTCGCCTCGTTAATCCCGTCACCGAGCGCGCCCATGAATTCCGCATTAGCCTGGCGCGGTTGCGCCACCGTTCTCGTCCGCTCCTCGGACGCGGAAAACTCCTTTGGAATTTCCACTTTTCGCCGCTCCGTCGCGAGTCCTTCCTCTCGTCTCGGCTCATCGCGCCGCGAGACTTCTTCTTCTCGAAGTGAGCCGCGCGCGATCGAGGTGTCGGGGCCCTTCTTTGGCCGCGGAGCCTTCGAGTTCCTATCGCGACATCGCGCACCCGACTCGCACCTCGCGTACGGAGCTCCGTCTCGAGCGAACGTCTCCTCGCGGATTCCTCCGATTCCTCGGACGGTTACGCACGATCGATCTCTTTTTCGTTAGCCGCGAAAGGCTCGCGGATGCTCGAAAGCGCTCCTCCTTTTCCAGCGGCGGCCACCTTATTTACCTACGCTCGTTATTTCCGACTTTATTCCTCGCGGTCGAGCGGCGCCGGCGCCGCCGCCGCCGCCGCCGCCGCCATCGGACCGAGAAACGATTAAGCGACCGCAGGTAGCCTGGCACTCGGCCAGGCATAACGCGATCTTCGATAACGCACCGCTCTCCAATTTCGTCCTTGCGACGTTTTTCCACACTTATCCCCGCAATGTCCAAAGATTTGCAGGTTCCAAAGATGCGCCGCGATGCTCCGCGAAAAGACGGCGTGGTTCGTGAATCGGGCAAGAGCCGATGGGCCATGGATAACGCGGACGCGAGATTCCCCCTTTCGGTGCAGGCGTCGCGTAAATCTCGCTTCGCCCCTTTCTTTTTCATCGCCTTGCGAGGGAAGCTCGAAGGCCGATTTCCGCCGACTTTGACGAAGTTTGCCCCGCTAATGGGTCCACGTACGTTGGGTGCGAATAATGACGCGCCCCGTTGAACGGTGGTTGAATCGTATGGGTAAGAGGCCACGCGTTTTTCCCCCTGCACCGGTCATCCTCCGTGCTTAAGTCGGGCCGAATGTCCCGACAATGGCGATGCTCCCTCGATCGGAGCGCTACTATCTTCGAAAGTGAACGGAAAAGGTCTCTGCGTCGCTTCGTGCCGGCAAAAATGACACCGAGTCCGAGGACGATCGAGACGAGACGACATTTGCGTCCTCTCATCTTCGCGACTTTGCGTCGCAGGGTAGAAGCGTTTCCAATAAATTGCGTTCGTTGGTCCTTATCGTCGGAGGAAGAGGTGCACGACTCGGTCATACTCAAGAGAGAGAGAGGGGGGGGGGGGGGAGAGAATTTCTCTACGTCGATTATACAGCGAACCGTCGAATAAACTTTTCTCTCGCGTCGGTGTCGCGCTTCGTTTCGAATTTGCCGATCGTCGAGAAAGAGTGGAGCATTCTCCGGAAGATCTCCTTGGTTTCAAACTCGCGACTCTCTTTATTTCGTCGTGCCGCGCGCACCGCATCCTGGAAATTCCAAACTTACGTACGCACCGAAGTTGGATAAACGTTTGCGTCCAACTTCGCGGCAAATTCCTCCTACAAACTTCTCTCCCTTCCGTTTCGGTCTTGCCCTTTTTGAAAATATTTGTGCTCCGAGGGGAGAAACGTCGGAAGAAAAGATTTACGCTGGAATTTAGCCGTTCGAGAAAGAAGCTCGGTCCTCCGCGAGGCTGCGATCGTTCGTCTCTCGTCGCCCGGTCGCTTCGAGATCCCGATCGAGAATACCAAATTCGGCTTCGCTCCAAAGGATCTACCACCTCCCCCCTTCTCGCCCCTTTTTCGCCCACGGAAAAACCTCGAGAAAGTTGACGCGGAAAAATACTCCTCCGAGTTGGCCAACGTTGTTTCGCCCTCTGGTGACTCGGTAAATCTCAAAGTTGGCCACTTTAGCCGGCGCGTTTCTTTATCGTCCGTCGCGTAGAAGCGAGCTCGTTCCTAGGATCTCTCGCCATCTCGGACAAACGCCGTTCGGCCAAACGCGCTCCTCGGGACATCGATCCGGATAATACCCTCGTGCGTCTCTTTAATCCCCCCATCCCTCTCCCCCTGCGCATTCTTATAATCGGTGGAGGGCGAGAGAGAGGGGGGGGGGGGGGAGGAGGGCGAGATAGAACAGTAATCGAGCCCAAATAAAAACCATTCCCGTAGCACGAGTAGCTGTCGCACGCGTTTCCTTACTTTTCATAGCCCTAAATCGATCTCAGCCAAAAACTCTCGGCGCGCTTTTCGCCGAGATACTTCAATGCCGCTTTTTTCAAGGGGAAGAAAGGACGAGGGTAGGAGGGCGCTAGGACTCGGCGACTCGCGATGGTGCGTCCCGTGGAACTGGCGTCCCTCCTTAAACGGTGGGCCTTGCCTTTGCCCACGGAGGAAGAGGGAAAGGGGAAGAGGGAGAGAAAGAAATCCGAAGGAATCGGTGGGGGCGTCCTGGAGGAGAACGGGCAATTTACGAGGAGGCTCTGCTCCCCACGGGGAACTCGAAAATGACTCGGGGTAATCCTCGTAAATTTCACGAAGCACCGGCGAAAAAGGAAAACAAAGGGAGGATCTCGATGGAGTTCTCTCCTGCCTACTTATCAGGGCCAGACGCTACCTCCCTCGGACGAATCTC
This sequence comes from Ampulex compressa, assembly GCA_038496175.1. Lineage (NCBI taxonomy): Eukaryota > Metazoa > Arthropoda > Insecta > Hymenoptera > Ampulicidae > Ampulex > Ampulex compressa. The sequence goes on along the minus strand of JBCFXI010000195.1, from coordinate 754 downwards.
CCTCTTCCCCCTGCCCCTGAAAGGGGCGGTCCAATTTTCGGGAAGCTCTCGCGATTCGTTCGCGAACGGTAAGATCGATCCGCGAACCTCGATCGGGCCCGCCACGATTCGAATCTCCTCGAAGCGTCCCGCTTCCTTTGCGGGATTACCGATTAAACTATTTCGATTTAAAACGTATCTCGGAGATACGAAATATCCGCTCGTGCCTTTGAACCGTTTTTCCCAACGACCTGCCTCATAATACGCGTGGCTCGTAATCCGGCGTCTGGTCTAAGCCGAGAGACGAGTAGGCAGCTGCGCGGCTCGCGACGTTTCTTTTCGATTACCTTTAAAACCATCCGGGCTTCGAGAAGACCATTTGGAGCGAACTCGATGAAAGGGCTACGAAGACGAGAGCGTCCGTCCGGACGTTTGGCGTGGCGATCGCTCTCGGGTCGGAGAATCGGAGAGAGAAGGAGAGGGAGGAGGGAGACGGTCTTGCCGACGGCAAAGGGGGCAAAGCATTCGTTCAGAAGCTCGGGGTCCCGTCTTATTCGGCGCTGATGTTTTTTTGTCGCAGAACGCAGCTCATGTCCCCGAAGGGCCCACGGAGTCTCGTAACGGATACTCGAAATTCCTTCCGGAGCTTGGGAGGATTCGTGCGCGCTTAGCCGAGAAGAATCGAAGGAACGAGAGCGTCCTCGATCGGAGGATAGCGCGAGCACTCGGCATGAAGGGTAAGTTTCGCACAACTTTACTTCTCCCCCTACCCCCC